>PVJA010030764.1:15127-25524 GCA_004027025.1 Myocastor coypus
TGACACAGAGCTATCTCCCCAGTCAAAATGTTCTTTTTTAAACACCCTCATCCTTACATGTTATCTCTGTGTTTCTAATGATAACCATTCTGCCTGGGCTACGATAGACTCTCAGAGTTCTATTAATTTGTATTTCCCTAACAGCTGAAGAAAATAAACTTTTTCGCATGTACTTATTGGCCATTTATACTTCTTTAGGGAAGAGCTTAATAATTTCATTTCCTCTTGTTATTTTTTTTACATTAAAGACAAAAAAAAATAAACAGTATTTTAAAGTAGGTCAGTAGGAAAGTTACAAAACATGACTTTAAAATATCACAGAATACCCAATTACCGTGCATAAAGTAAATGACATAAAATCTGGAGATATTTACAGAAGGGTGTGCTTTTAAGACAAAATTTAATCTTTGGTGAGGCCATTTGAATTGCACATATCATTAGCACCTAGTTCTCCAAGGATGCTGGCTGGAAAGACAGACACATTGCATTGAAAGTCATCAAACTGCTGCTAAAAAGAAATTGGAAAAAAGTAGGAAAAAAGCGAAGGAACACATTTGCGTCTTATTAATGTGACATTGAGGCATTTTCTAAAGTCCCAATACTCATATGGCTTAATTCTAGGTAAAGTTATACGTGTTTGAATTCGTTATTTATTACTGATTAAAAATCAGAATCTCTCAATTTATAGACTATAGATTTTTTCCTAGTAGAGATGCAAATGACTTTTTTCTACCAGAAAAAAGATTACCAATAGACATTCACTACTTACATGCTTACCTAGCAACATTATTTCCACATTCTTTCTTGGGTACTTAAACATTCCTGAGTACACACTCAGCCTCTTCAATTTTCTTGAAACTGGGCTGGCAAGATAGCTCAATGGTCTAAAGCACCTGCTTAGGCAACCGCAGGGACCGCAGAGTTCAATTGCTGGCACCACATGCTGTGTCAGCTCCACTCCTAGAGCAGGCTGAGCCGGTTATAACATAAATAAATAATTTTTTAAAAAAATTTTTTGCAATTATTCCTATCGTTGCTTTTAGTTGTTTGTTACTGAATACAACTTTACTGTATACTTATCCTATATTTCAGTGAAAGCCAAGTTTTCATGATTTGGGGAATTTTACTTTAACATTAATAATGATGAAAATATATTTAGTTATCCTATGAAAGCAACAAGCAAGTCTTAGCCATTACGGTAATGTTTAGGAGCTTTTTAAAAAATATTCCATAAAGAGTTTCACGTTAAGTTTGGTTTAGTTCAATTTGATTTGGTTTTGAGACAGAGTCTCACCAGATAGTTGAACCTGACCTTGACCTCACTATTTAGCCCATGCTGGCCTCGAACTTATAGCAGTCATCCTACCTCAACCTCCCAAATGCTAGGATTACAGGCGTGCACCACCACATTTAGCATACTTTTAAATTTTGATTCATTGTAAACTCCCACTGTCTTTTTTTTTTTTTTTTTGTCCTTTTGAGACAGGGTCTCACTGTACAGTTCAGGCTGGCCTTGAGCTCAGTTTTGTAGCCCAGGCTGGTCTCGAACTCTCACCAATCCTCCTGCCTCAGCCTCCTGAGTGCTGGGATTACAGGCATGCGCCACCACGCCCGGCTCTCCCACTCTCATGAAAGAAAAATTTTAAGTTAATTCATAGTGATATTTGTTTATTCTAAAATTACCTTTAAAAGATAATACGGGCTGGTCAGATAGCTCAGCAGATTAAAATGCTTGCTTAGGCAGACACAGGAGTCGCTGGTTCGATCCCTGGTCTCCCCTGCCAGCCCCACTCTTGGGGTGAACTGAGATGGTGACTGAGACCGGGTATGGTAGCCCACACCTGTTATCCAAGCTCTTGGGAAGCTGAAAAGTGGAGAATCACTGCAAGTCACATCTGTGTAGTGAGACCCTGTAGTCCCTGTAGATACTTCCCTAAAATACAAAAATTAATAATAGCAATAATATTATATATATATATATATATATATACATATATATACATACATACATATATATATATACATATATATATGTATATATATATATATATATATAATATTTTAGTACAGAGTCTGTAGGGTCTCATTACATAGACTGGACTCCTAGTGATTCTCCTATTTTCAGTCTTCCAAGCACTGGGATTACAGGTATATGCTATCAGGTTCAGTCTGATAACATGATTATAGAGAACCAATGCAATTAATCCAACCTAATATCTATTTACTTAAAATACCAAATTAAACCTCCAAAATGACATTATTTCAATTACTAAACAATGTCTAACAGATTCGTTTTGTTTTGTATTGTCAAATACCTAGGGAGAATAATCTTTCTTAAGTCATATAAACAGATAAAACAAAAGTATTGATTGACTGTAACAAAATGAAAAATCTGAAGTTGAATTTTTTTTTTTTTCGTCTGTTTGAGACAAGTTCTCACTATGCAGTTCAGGCTGGCCTTGAGCTCACCTTTGTAGCCCAGGCTGGTCTCAAACTCTCACTACTGATCCTTCTGCCTCAGACTCCCAAGTGCTGGGATTGCAGGTGTGCACCATGACGCCCAGTTGAAATTTATAATAGCAAAGGATCTACCATTCAAAGATTTAATTAACTTTTTCCTTGATTGGACGGCAGAATGATTTTCTTTCTAGTGATAATTTTGTTCACTAGTTTGTTTATTAGCCCAGCTTACATTTCAGTGAGTGGATTACTATCCATATTAATAACGTGGGCCTGCCATGCACTGCAAGGATATGAACTTTTTAATTTTCTACTAACAAGTTCCAAATTGTTCCAACACGTCCCCGTCTCTTGAGTCTAACTCTCTCGTTAGCCATTTACATGAGCACATTTCACAGATTTGCCAGGTGGTTAAGGCACTTACTCTGTGTAAGCTTGACTCTTCATTCTACCTTGGACAATTGTATTTAGTTTCCTATTGTTGCTGTACAAGTAACTACAAATGCTGTCACTTAAAATACTATAAATTTCTTATTTTGTAATTCTGCATTTTGGAAGTCTTAAAATTTTAAAGAGTTGGTAGTGTTGTAGGCAGCTGAATTAGGTAGAAATATTATAGGCAGTCAGACAGGGCCAGGCCCTCAAGGACGACATGGAAGACAACATGACTTTCCAACTACAGACAGATACTTCTCTGCCTGTGGGTCAGATCTCAAGACAAGAGTAAACAGAAGCAACTACATACTTCCTCAAGGGTGAACATCAGAGATTGATAAGCTAAATGAGTATCAATTACCTTAAAAGACCCTGGAAAAGAGCCAGGCATGGTGGCACACCCCTGTGGTCCCAGCACTTGGGAGGCTGAGGCAGAAGGATCAGTGCAAGTTCGAGACCAGCCTAGGCCACAAAAGTGAGCTCAAGGCCAGCCTGAACTGTACAGTGAGACCCTGTCTCAAAAAGATAAGAAAAAAAAAAAAAGATCCTGGAAAGAGTCACGAGCCCAAGCTCAATAGGTGGTGTTCTTGCCTGTGTGCTACATGACTTGCCTTCCCATTGGATCCAATGTTAATCAATTTTACCTGAGCAATGGTGCTTGTAATCTCATTGGTTGAGCACAGTTTTATCCCACCTCATACCCACCTAAGCGAGTTTGCATGTCTTCTCTATAAAAGTCCCTGGAAGACACAACTTCTGGGGGACACTCACTCAGGACCCCCCTCCTGTCCCTCTCTCAGACAGGTGCTTTCTTTCCCTCAATAAATATGTTCTGTTCATTAACTCAGTTTGTTCCTAAAATTCATTCTTCGGTTTTAGAGAACACAAACTTGTCCCAGGTACTTTTAAGGTTGGGGATGGGTTTCCATATATCATTTGGAGATTCCCTATTGGAGGTCATGTACCCCAGATCAGTTTTTTCTTGCTGCATCAGTAGTGGCTGCTTTCCTTCTCAAGGTTTCTAGGAAATAATCTCTTTGTCTTTTCTGCGTTTATAGAGATCGCCTACATTCCTTGGCTTGTGGCCACTTCCTCCATACCTCCATGTGTAAGAATTTAACATCTTCAAATCTCTCTCTTGTTCGCTCGCTTGCTCGCTCCCACTCTTGCTGTCTGTGTGTGTCTCTGTCTCCCCCTCTCCTCTCTGTCTCTCCCTCTCTCTATCTCTTTTTCTCCCTCCTCTTTCCTCTCCTCTCTCTTACCCTTTCCCCCTCTCTGTCCCTCCCTCTCTCTGTGTCTCTCTATCACTTTCACTCCCTCTGTCTCACCTCCTCCTATCTCTCTCTGTCTCTCTATCCCTCTGTCTCTCTGCCACTCTGTCTCTCTCTGTCTCTTTCTGTCTCTGTCTCTGTCTCTGACTCTTTCTCTCTCTCCCCCATCCTGTCGTGTGTGTGTGTGTGTGTGGAAACCCACCCATTTTCCTCTTATCAGGACAGATGTGCTTGTATTGGGTCCACCTGAATAAGCCCCAATCATCCTTCCATAGCAACATCTATAACTTAATTGTATTTTTAAAGCACCTTAGCTATATAAGGGATATGACACATACATTGGTTTCAAAGACTAAGATCTTTGGTGAGTATTATTCTATCACAAGCTGTTCAATCTCTTTGTCTTCATTTCTTCACCTAGAAAATGAGAATAATAATGGTGCATTCTGCATAGTATTGTTTTATGACCATATATATGCATCTTTTTTAGAAACTTACACATAATAGGCAATCAGTAAATGTTAATCGTGGTGATGCCGTTACTTGTTATTAGGACACTGAACAAGGAAAGGGTCAGAAAAAATAATCAAATGCTTTTGATGTACTTGTAACTCTAAAACCCCATGATTTTCTGAAGTGCATAAGAAACGTAATTATCAATGTCATTGCTGGTTTATGCAACAGGAATGATTTGGAGCCAACCGTGGATTCTGTGGCTTTTTCTCTGTATGTCAGCTCCTGCCTGGGCTCATGCACCACGGCAAATGCCAGTGACCTGAATCCTCCTCAGTGAATACCTCCATCTCAAATCTGCTCATTTAGAGCAAGAACCAAGCACAGGAGAGATTCTCAAAGTCTGCAGGCCCCACTCTCAGAGCCATTTTCCCTATGACCCTGGGTATAGCCTGCTTTATTTACATGGTTCAGAAATGCAGTCTCTCCTGTGGAATTGGCAGCTTTCCAATAGGACCTGTGCAGAGGACTGGGAAGGAGCTGGTTCAGGGGACGTTGCTGACATGCGTGCCTGGCTCTTCTTCTCCCAACACATATTTATGGAAATCTTTCTGGGAATACAGTGGAAGACAAAGTGATACATAAAAACAAAGAACTTTTTTTTTATTTTCAAAGACCTTACAGTCTATTGGGGAAGCCACACATCCCTGCGATGTGATTATTCATGCCTTTGTTCAGAGCTTAGCTTCTATCTTAGGGAGAGGTCCTGGATGATTTCTAAGATGTTTAAGAGAGTTGATCTGCCTCAGCCTCTAAGATGGATGTCAACTCAATTGCAGAAATGCTTTATCTCCTTGAGCAGCAAACTGCTTTTTTACCCCAGAACATTTCACATGCAAACACGCTCAACACTGTAATAGCTTCTGCTGGACCTGGTATTTCCCTGTAACCCTGGATCCCACTCCAGAAATTTAAAGCTACTCCAATTTTGAGATGTTGTCCCTTGAAGACCATTGCCCTCCCATCTACTAAGCAGATTACTAAGAAATATAACCAAGAGTGCAGTTTCTTAAATTAAGCTCCCTGGTGCAACCATGTTAGAATCCACTGAGAAGAATATCTTGAGGGTTCCATAGACATTCAACACCCCTCACCTGAGGTGCACCAGCTGTTTTATCACTAGACAAAGGACTACAGACAAAAAAACTCTTCTTTATGATGTAATCCTTAAGCACCAGTCACACCATGTCTTTATTCTTGGAATATTATCCATGAATTACTGAACAGAGGTCCAATTTTGACTTCTAAGAGCCATAAATCAAACTGAGTCACTGTTAAACTATGATATAGTGAGTAAAATATTAAAGCAAGAGCAGGATATAGAGGCACTTGAGGTCTGCACCGCTGCACCAAATTAGAGTCTCTGGAAGCCCAACTGGGAACTTGGGGGCCTGGAGTCCTGAGTGAGTCTCAGGCAGGTAACAGCATAAGAGCTTTTTGACAGAAAGAACAAGTAGGTTACAGAAATCTATTCTCTAAAAATGAATAACCTTGTTGCTTATTCGACTGTATCATGGAAATGAGTATGTTTTATTTATTTACACTAAAGTTGGTTCTTGCAGGAAGTTGTAGAGGTGGGAGAGATTTGTCTCTGAAAGACATTTCAGGGACGAATTGATTCTGAGAGTTAAACTCTGAATTATGGCATTCTTGATGAGGTCAGGTGACCAAAAATGTCTTTTAAGAAAAAATAGAAAATTTATGAACTGGAAACCCAACTCTTCAGTAATAGAAAATTAAAGTTATTTAAGGTGATGAGGACCGGGGAGATATCTCAGCAGTGTAAGTACTTGCTTGGTAAGCACACGGTCCCGATTGCCACCCCCAGTACCATAAATAAATAGATAAACATGATGATAGAGTTGCTCTTGAAAAAGACAATAGAGTCTTCTATTTATTCTTTAAAAATCGCTGCCAAAATAAGACTAAATAAGAGTTGTACCTTCAAAGACCAAAGGAAAATATAATGTAGATCTTTTATGGGCTAGAAAAGACAGCTATAGCCCAAACTCTTCTTGGTTAAACATGAAGTCAGCCTTAACTACTGATCATATTGTGTCTTTATTTGAAAATTATTACCCATGAATTACGAAACAAACCAAGGTCCAATTTTAACTTCTAAGAAACATAAATCAGGCTGAGTCACTGTTAAACTATTACATAGTGAAATATTAAAGCAACAGCTTGATGTATTGGCACTTGAGATCTATATTACTAAGCGGGGTTTTTAAAGTGACGGAGAGGCAAGGGCAAGCACTCAAGAAGTCAACAGGAAATAGGCTGTACTATTTTTGCATAGTAGCGCAAGAGAATATGGAGTGATTTAAGAGAGGCTTAACTTTAAAACAAACTAAAATTAATACCATAAAAAGGAAGGAGACACAGAAGCTAGAGCTGCACAGAACCACAGGGAAAAGTGATTTCACTCTCTTGGTTTTAAATAGATGGAGTGAAGGTCAGTAATAACGGGCTGGGGTGGGGCACTGATGGGGCCAACGTGACTGCTGCCCCTTGGAGATCAGTCTAAACTAACCTTCTGAACAGATTTGAAATGAGCAACATCGACCCTGCCAAGGACACTCGCATGCACCACCAGAGGACATAAGGTGTACTCTGTCTCTGATGTCTATTGGTAACTTTTGGAATGTCATCAAAGTCTCTTAAAAGTCACTTCCTGGCTTCCTTATCTGGAGCACATGGAGAGTAACTACAGGCTCTCACTGTACGTAAAAATACTGTGGAGATCACATGGTTCTATGAGAATGTCTCGACATTTTTCATTTTCCATCACATTAATATTATTTCACTGCCAAGAGCATTTCTAATCTCCATGATTCATCTCAGAGCTGTGTTTAGCCAATAACTACTATGGGAGCATGATGAATTTATGATCTTATACATTTATTTGTTATTCTGTTTCTATCATGGCTAATCAAAATTCCTTAATTCATTTATTTAACACAACTTTATTGCACACAGAGAGCACCGTGCTACCACGCATTAGTGAGGTGTGCTGTCCCCCTGAATTCTTCAGTCTAAAGGAAACGTGCCCCAGGAAAACCATCTCCTACACACAAATGCATATTTTTTATTTGAACGGTTTTTTTTTGTTTTTGTTTTGTTTTTGTTTTTTTATAAGAATGGCCAATTAGTAATGAAAAAGTGTTCGCCATCTCAGGCCATTGGAGAGATGCCAAGAAAAACCCTGAATCCCACCTTGCTCCAGAAGCAACACCTCTCCTCAGACACATATTCAAATAAGAAGTGATACAGGAAATAAACGAACAGGGTTACCAGAAAGATTAAAATTCGGTTGGTGACCAGGAGCAACTCTGAGGAAAAGATATTCAAGCTGAATAAGTGAACACGTGTGAATAGGAATAAGAAGAAGAAGGGAGAAGGGAAGGGTGGGTACGGGAGAGGTGTGAAGGAAAGGATGCAGGCCACAGGAAGGAGACCTGCCAGCAGGTAGCCCTGACTGTGTGACAGCTTCTTTCCAGGTTGTGTGGGACTTTTGATTTAGTATTACCCCTTTGACAAAGCATCTTTAATCCTCAGTCAGTGTCCTTGTGGCCTTTCATTTTTTTTTTAAGGATTTCTTTTTTTTTTTTTCAATTTTTTTTATTGTTTAAATTTAACAATGGTTATATTACACATTTTCATCATCAGATCAGTTTAGATTAATACATATAGGCATATAAGATTGATCAAACAATTAAACATTAACCTTTCTAAATCCACATTACTATTTTTTTTCTTTTCCCCCTTCTTTTCTTTGAAAGTTGACATATTGCATATTGTCCTCACAATCATTCTATAGAGTGCAGTGTGTGGGCATGACCCACCTCCCTATTGATGGTGCATAGAAAAAAGAAAGAAAGAAAAAAAAAAAGGAAAGAATATACTACTCTTTGGACTAAGAGGAAGCAGATACATATACAGTCTAAGGTTTTGCAATTGCAGTGGGCCACCAGTGAAGCTTGTGATGTTGGAGGCTATTGAATCTAAGCCTCCTAAAGCTCATCTCACCAATCTAGCTCTGCGTTCCATGCATTGTAATTAAGAATTTTTTTTTCTTGCTGGGTGGTCAAGGGCAAGTCGAAGCAAGACCTGTATAACTAAACATTCATTTTCTTTTTTTGTATCTTCCAGGGTCAAATCCCCTCAGGAATAAATTTGAGACCATAGACAGTACTTTGTAGAACGGTTGTTAGTGTTAGCCTTCGGGACGAGTCACGGCCAATGCTTGGCCATTTTGCTTTCTGTGAAAGCCTGAGAGAATGTTTTTCTCTGGGTGACTCTCCTTAGACGCACTGCAGTTCATTCATCCCTTTCCTCTGGGGTCCCATAATCGCCTTGACCAGGAAATGTGGGACACCTCTGAGTTATAGGATATTACAGCACAGGTTCTCTTATATCCTGGGTCTTTATTGACCTTGAAGGGCCAAGTCCAAAATATTGGCTATCCTTATAGCCCTTCTTTTTCTCCAATTGTCGGTCTGTTAACTTACATTCTCAATGCTCCAGCAGAAAAGCTTTGTGATACTATTACTCTATAACATAGGTACTGGGCTTATCATCACTGGCTTTCTGAGTATCAAATATCTTTGACTTAGCTTGTAAATGATATTTTCTGACCATCATTGATATTCTAATAACTTTCCATACAATGGGATATAAGCAGTTAACAATTTTGACACAGATATTTGGAAATTCAAGGAAATACAAAATTGTAGCCTGTCAAGAATATGGTTTTTGGCCCACTCTCTTATTTTCAAGTACTACTCTTGAGAAAATGACAGTAACTGAGTTTACACCAGGAGCAGTACATATCAAAAAGACAAGAGTGATATGTATTCGAAACATAATTTTAGCATTACATTGTGCTATAATCAATATGCTGAACCTTTTGAAGGTTCTTGAGACCAATATCTGATTCATCCTGTGTACATAAGTGTATGGTTTTGCTATTGATGTTTTCTGCTTTGTCTGCTTCCAGTCACTTCGTTAATTAATCCATAACACATTCAGCTGTGTTATGCCCTTAAGTTCTTGTTTTCTTCTTTAAAGTACTTATATTAGGGAGACTATACGATATTTACACATATAGGTCTGGTTTATTTCACTAATGCGTATATGTTCAATATACATCCATTTATATATGTAGCTTTGTAGTATAACTTTAGGTCAGGAATTGTAAGGCCTCCTGCCGTACCTTTATTGCCGAGAATTGTCTTTGCAATTCTGGGTCTTTTTTGGTTCCAAATAAATTTTGGAATGACTTTTCCAGCTCTGTGAGGTACGTCGGTGGAATTTGGATAGGAATTGCATTAAATCTGTAGAACAATTTAGGGAGTATGGCCATCTTCACAATGTTGGTTCTTCCTATCCAGGAGCAGGGAATATCTTTCCATTTCCTGAGATCTTCTAAGATCTCTTTTTTCAGAGTACTATAGTTTTCATTGAAAAGGTCTTTTACTTCCTTACTTAGGTTGACTCTTAAGTATTTCATTTTCTTTGGTGCTATCATAAAAGGTACTGTTTCTGTAATTTGTCTCTCAGTGTGTTTGTTATCTGTGTAGAGGAATGCCACTGACTTTTGTGTGTTGACTTTGTAACCTGCTATGTTACTGAATTTGTGTATTAATTCCAGTAGCTTTTTGGTGGAGTTCTTTGGGTCTTCTAAGTAGATTATCATGTCATCTGCAAATAGTGAAA
>PVJA010030765.1:0-25510 GCA_004027025.1 Myocastor coypus
AGGGAAGGGAAGGGAAGGGAAGGGAAGGGAAGGGAAAGGAAAGGAAAGGAAAGGAAAGGAAAGGAAAGGAAAGGAAAGGAAAGGAAAGGAAAGGAAAGGAAAGGAAAGGAAAGGAAAGGAAAGGCAAGGCAAGGAAGGGAGGCAGCATGCTGGCTCCGCGGTCTAACGCACCTGCTGAGGCAAGCTTAGGTAACTACAGGGACTGGGGTTCGATCCCGGGCAGCACACGCTGTGCCAGCTCCCCCACCGCCCCATCCACTAAACTGCATCCCTGTGTTCTACAAAGCGGTACAGTCTGACAGCAGCAAGAGTAAAATTCAAAACGCAGGCCAGTGAGATGTCACTGTGTAGGAGGGCCCCTTGCCTGCTCTGCAGGGAAATGTAAAGGATGAACAGTTTCTGTCTCTGTTCCTCTTCTCTCCTTGCCGGGACAAACACCCGACACCCAAAATGAAGGAAGGGAAGGCTCATTTAGCTCACAGTTAGTGGAGGTTTCAGTCCATCCTCGGCTGGCCCAAGGCAGAGCGGCACAGGGCAGAGAGCAGCGGTTCACGGTGGCGGAAAAGAGCAGAGAGAAAACTGGAGAAGTAGCAGCAACAACAGCTACAGAGAGCGGGTCTGTCTCCCTCAGGCTGCATTCAGGCTACCAGCCCCAGGCTGGGGGTAGCACACCCCCCATGACCTCAGCAGCAGTCACACTCATAATCCCAGTGGATCATGCCTTAACCACAAACTCTAGAAGTCCCTGCCCCATGACTGCACAAGGCCTTGTGGGAACAACTAGACACACAGGACATCACTTTCTAATTTTAAAAGATGAAGCATAGTGAAAGTAGAGCAGCGAGTGGCCAACCAAGGAGGTCGGTCCTTAGAGGCAAAAAGGGAGGTGAAGATTTCCAGCACTACCTCAAGTACACTCCCCCTGACCTACCTATTCTTCCTTTTACGGCTCCCACTCAGGAATTCCGGAAGACACCACAGTATCTCTATGCAACCCAGACTGGAGTCTCTGACTTCTAATGGAAATGACCTGCTACTGTAGCAGGTCTGTAACTGCTAATCCAGCACCTAGGATGCTCCCCAGGCCTCCAATGTGACAGCCAGTACCTCGTACTGAGGATGACGGTCAATACTTCTATCTACCCATGAGTGCCATCAGGACAGCGCAGCAGTATTGCCTGGAGTTCAGTGAAGTTTTAACCCCTGAGACCTAGCGGTGCCTATAGTACCAACCAGTAGCTCTAGCATTCTGGAGAGTTGACTAGGGACAGAAACTTTCGCAAAGCATAATATATCAGGACGGCTATGTATTTGTGACCACCATGGTTGTATCTAGTGCTTAACTAACGACACCTTTCCTCTCTACATTTCTTTGGTCATTGAGCAAATCTGTTGATTATCTTTACACACACTAGGTAGAACCAACTGCTCAACGCATGCTATTAAACCATAATTTACAGAGCTAGCCACTTTTTGGCTTACTGCATCACAAAAGTATTGCACATTAAAATATTTGTACCAGGAAGCTTTTTTCATTTGGACAGAAAATAAACTTCCATCAACTATAGTCTTATAATTCAACCCCGGGGTCCATGACTGCTGTGTCAACCCTTATGGGTTTCCTGCCTCAGTTTGGAATTCCATCGCATGAGGAGTGTGCTGAGTGTGGCCTCTAAGGCACAGGGCTTGCTTTTGAGGCTCTTGTTCTTGTGGACCACGAGCTGGCACCACATGCTACAAGCCTCAAGAGACAGCCTCTCAGGCACACCCCAGCCCCCGCCACCAGCTGGCCTGGCTTAAATTTTTATTTTTTTTTAAATGTATTTAGTACAGGCTCTATAGGGTCTCACTACACAGAAAAGACTGACAGTCATCGTCCTGTTTACAGCCTCCCAAGCGCTGGGATTACAGGCACATGCCCCGTCCTAGTCACTATCTCAGTGTGCCCAGGGATGGGGCCGGCATGAAACATCCGGGATGGAACCCTGGCTGCTGTGCTCTGCCTAAGCAGGTGCTTTAGTCCACTGAGCTATCTTGCTGGCCCATGCCTTAAGTTTTTATGTGCCACTTACTAACTCCAGGATCTTGGGCAAGTTCCTTACCTTCTCCAGACCTCTGTGTGACAAAGGTTAGGACAGTCCCCCTGAACACACAGCAAGGCAAATGAAAACATCGCCAGGCTCTGGCCTCGAGAAAGCAAAAGAACATCTCCAAGGCCAGGCTCACACAGAGTTTTACTTTATTTATTTACTTTTTTACTCTCCAAGGCAAAAGAAGCCAAAGGAGCTTGCAGTCTTTGTCAGAGCCAGGTAAGGAAGCCAGGAGGGGGAGAGGCAAGTGTTCTGGAGGGAGGGAGCAGGAACCATAGCTGCTGCCCCCACTTCAGGAAGAGCACGGAGCTGGACCAGTCCATAGCAGCTCGGCCACAGGCACTGGCCTCTGGGTCTCAGAAGGGAGCCTGACACCCCTGGAGTTGGAATGTCGGCCACAGCACTGCCCACGCTGGCTGAGGTGGGGTTGCTGGTAGGAGCTGAAGAGGAGCCACCCTGGGGCATCTCACACAGGTTCCCACAGAGCCTTCTGAAGTCCACCACAGAAGGGCCACGCCAAGGCAGGCCCCAGCCCTCCTCTCACAGAGGACTGGGGAGCACGAGTCAGAGAAGTAGTACAGACTCCACAACAGGATGGGACACGCTCTGGGGGTCCACAGGTGGAGTGCATGAGTCTCTTGCCACCTCACCAAGGAGGGGGGCCACTGGGAGGGCCGGCATCACCCCAAAGGCCACAAGCTCTCTGCGGGGCAGGGCGGCACCACATCCTCCTGAATCTGCAGTGTGGGCCCCAGCCTACCCCTAGGCACAGCAGCCAGCTTTGTGCCTCCTGTCACCCCCTGAGAATTCAGCTCCCCCTTTGTGCAATCCGCAGTCTTGGCCCCATCGTGGCCTACTGCACACACACATCCCTGCCCCGCTGCCTCCACCAAGAACTACGTTTATCCCAGTGCTAGGACGGTAACAGCCCATCAAGGCTCTGACCCCAAGAAAGGGCTGAAAAATGTACTAAAAATCCAAGTCACTTAATCACAGACATTAGTAGCAAATTTACTTTGAATTCTGAAACTATTTCTCATGTCTGATGTTTAAAAAGGTATGAAAATAACTTTGCTACGATAATAACCTTTTCAACAAGCAGTTTTACATTTAGTCCTATTTCCCAGCAGGCTGTAGCTGAAGTATTTCATCTGCCAGGTCCGATACCTTCATTACAGTTCCTCCGCCTATGGCTGTAAATATGGCTATTTTTCCCCCCTCAAACTTCTGTTTCCTGCTTATTGGCGGCTATCTCAATGCTGCAGACAAAGCCAGATACAACCTATCATGCAAGTGTTAAGAGAGCAATAATGAGACCACGACTTGTACAAAGTCCCCGGAGGGTAGAAATGCTTTACTGTCAGCTTTGGAGGCCAACACCCTCAGACTCAAGGCCCAGGACAACACTACAGCCAAGGCTGGAGGCCGTGCTGGCTAAGCATGGAAAGGCAGAGACCTGCGAGCATACTGTACCCTCAGACACCCACAGTGCTGCTTATCTGAAAGCATTTCCCAGGAAAATCCTTTTGCTTTGGATTGAGAGCCTTTTTTTCTGCATTTTAGTAGAAGATCTACAGAGCCTCACAACATAGATCAGACTTGCCATTACAGGCACGCATCACCATGCTGGATGTGAGAGCCTTAGAACCACTGGCCCACGGTTGGCTTTTTACACTGCAACTTAAAGTACCACTTGCCATCCTCTCCCGAATGAAGACACTTCATATTCACTGATGCCTCTCTGTCCAGCACTCCCATATCAAAACATTACCTACAGAAGACCATGCATAGATTCTTACCATGGCAGATGTGTCAGCAGACTCAGGGGTTTTTTGTTTTTTGTTTTTTGTTTTTAAGCACAAATACCATTTTAATTACTGATCAATAAACAAAACCTTAACAGAGCACCTTGATTAACCTCCAGAGCATCCTATGCCCAGCCCTGAGAGAACAAAGCAGCAATAGTCAAGGCAAACAGAAAGAGACACCACTTCTTTTTGTTTGCTTGGGAATCTCTTCGATCCAAACAATAACCAGAGGTTTTCTCTCTAGGTGACTCTCCTTAGGCACGTTATACACCTTCAATCCCTTTCCTCTGTGGCACCATAATCTCCTTGAACAGAAAATTTGGGAAACCACTGCAGTATAGGATGTCACAGCACAGGTTCTGTTCTGTCCTGAGTCCTCACTGACACTGAAGGGCTAGAGCCAAAATATTAGCCGTCCTTGTAGCTCTTCTTTTTCGCCCTCCAGAAGAAAAGCTCAGTGATACTACTACTCTATAACATGGGCATTTGAGCTTCACATCACTCTCTTTCTGAATATCAAACATCTTGGACTTAACTTGGATTTGGTATTTTCCATCAATCATTGATACTGATACTCAAATAAATCTCTATAGAATGTGATAAAACCAGTTACACATTTTTACACAGACATTTAGAAATCTAAGGATGTACAAAACTGTAGCCTGTCAAGCCTATGGCATCGTAAGGGCTATCACTTCATTTGAAGGGATGTGCACTATGGTGATATGTAAGAAATAAGTACTTCATATAACTTTTCTCATTAAGCTAAGAATGCTTGTAATTTGAAGCTTGAATTTTACTCTACCACAAAAAAAAGTAAAGCAACTCCATTTTTTTTAACATGAATGTTTTAAAGCAATGGATCATTGTTTTTCTTTTTATTGTTGTTGTTTGCTTATTTGTTTGTTTTCTGCTTTCCTCCTTTCTACAAATAGAATCTGTAGCCCTGGCACCACAATATAAATCAAGTTTATTTTCTGTCTCTACATTTTACTCCTGGTTATCCAAGGTTCAAACATGACAATGAAAACTAGAGTTTGAAGAGAAAGTATCCCCTCCCCTGCACCCACCCCCACCATTTTTCTGTTACTAAAGATCAAACCTAGGGGCGCTGGACCAGGGAAATCCTTCTGCCACCCCCTTTCCACTTTTATTTGGACACAGGGTCTTGCTGAGTCGCACAGGCTGGCCTCTACCTTGGGATCCTTTTGTCTCAGCCTCCCAAGAACCTGGAACTGAGATGTGAACCACTGGACCCACCTGGAGGGAATATATTCTGGCATGGAAAATGAAATAGCATTTGTTTAAGAATCAGGCTCTAAAAGGCTTAAATCAACAGCTCCCAACATTGCCAATTCTACCCATGATCCATTGCAATTATGGAATACTGGACTATACACACAATTGCTTTCTCTTAGTTCAGTGGGAACAAGTTTTTGTACCAACAATGATTAGAAAAAGTATCATGTCTACATCCTGTGCTCTGTATAACTACTATGAGGACAGCAATCTGCATTGTATCGATTATTGAGAATGTACTAATAACTTGTGTTTTTGAAAATGTCACATTGTTTTGCTTATTGAAAGAAAAAAAAAAAAGAAAAAGAAGAATCAGAATCAGAGCCCGCTCCCTTGGGTCAGCTGTCTGGCCACAAAACCATGGCCCAGGGGCCTTTCCCCCTCCCTTCTTACCCTCCCCCTGTTTTCCTTTCTCTGGGCCTCACTGGAACCCTTGCCCAGAGAACCACCCACTAAATGACCCTGCTCAAATGTCACCTTCCCATTTGCCCAAACCACCCTATTTGAAGCCAAACATCTTCCCAGCTCCCTCCATGAGGTTCTGATCTTTCCACTGCTGCTCTTCTCCGTCCCACCTGATACAAGTCTGCTGGTTGCTGTTGCTTCCAGCAGAATATGAGCTCCACCAGGGAGGAATTCACTTAGGATTTCTCAGTGTGTGTCCCAAACACCTACAAGAACTGAGCTTTCCATAAAGAAGAACACATGAATTATTTGGCTAACGGTAAAATTATAGGTTCAAATCCAATGCATGCTCACTATACGATACTGCTCATGGAAAGCACACAGACATAAACCGGTCTGATAAAGCCAACAATTTTGGCTAATAGTTTTGAAAGCTATCTGACTAATCCATTCAATCAAACACCCATAAAGAGCATGAAATCACTAAAAACTTCCTACTGGGAAGATAATGCCATAGGTCGCCTGACCCCATAATGCAATAAATACTAATTCTTTTTCATCAGAGAGAGGTCTACAGTAAATTCTATTCAAACGGTGTTTGGATTAGTTGTGATTTTTCTACTCTCTTCCCCACTGACAATGACACCAACATAGCTGAAAAGCAGCTGCTGCGTTTGTAAATCTGGTATGTAAACTTCCTGAAAGTTATTTTACTAGTTTTTATTTTTAAAGAGAATAAATTAATTAATACAAAATAGGAACAGGTAATGCTTATTTTTTCCTTTTTGATAAGCTTTGCTTGCCTGTATCTGGTAATCTGAAAGCTGTTTTATTTTTATTGATGTCATCCCATTAGATGGTTCTCATGCGTATATATTGCTGCCGTCTTTTAATGTACGGTTACAGTATGTTTAGTTCAGGCAGATTAATAAACTGCTTCTGGTCAAGGAAGGCTAAAGATAACACAGTAATGTCTGAGTGATGAGATCATTTCTAGAGCAGCCTCAATAGAGAACCTCTCCTCCACAGTATTTTCCAGTACTCTAAGAAATTCTGATGCTGACAGTTCCCTGCTTTACACCTGGTTTTAGTTCGGGATTGCTTTGTTTTTGGTTTTGAGACAGGGTCTCGCTATGCACTTCAGGCTGGCCTCGAACTCACTGTGTATCCCAGGCTGGTTTTGAACTCGGAGTGATCCTCCTGCCTCAGCCTCCTGGGTGCTGGGATTACAGGAAAGCACCAACACGCCCGGCTAGCCTGGCACTGTTGAGTGTCACGTGGTGCATTTCCACAGCAGGACTTGTAAACCAGACACCTCAGAGCCTGCTCAAAGAATCTTAGAACTACAACGGCAAAAACACAGTCAATTTCTGTGACTGAGGGGGAGTCAAACAAAACAAGTAATAAACATGTTTCTTTTGATAGGTCACAATAAGTTACAAAAGATTTCATTTTAGTCTATATTAAATGCAGTTTTGAGAGCGGTCCTAAAATGAACAGGAGCATTTGAGCAACGAACTTAATCAATAGTGTCTATTTCCTGATTGATCTGATTTCAATTTTTTCTAAAATAATTCCAAAGGCAGTGTATGTGTATTACTCCACTTTTTAAAATTCACATTTTATGCAAAGAGAGGGGTTGGAGGACAGCTTCTTTATTAACTATGAATGAGCTAGCAGAAGTATTTAAAGCGGTCTGAAATACCTGTCTGTTATGATCCATTGGCCGGAAACTAATCTAGAACAAATACATATTTATTTTTTATTTATGTTTTTCATTTGTGTATTTGGTACAGGGTCTCACTATGCAGATCAGACAGGCAGTGATCCTCCTGCCTCAGCCTCCTGGGTGCTGGGATTACGGGTGTGTACCATCATGCCCAGACTCTGTCACTGGCTCAGCATCCTCCAGGGGCAGGGCCGGTGCAGCATATCAAATGGGGCAGAGGTCGGGGGGTGCTGAGCCCCAGTCCCTGCACTTGCCAAAGCAGGCGCTTAGTCTGCTGAGTTATCTCACTGGTGCAAGAGCAAATAATTTTAAAAAGGAAAATATGTTATCTGGAATTGCATGTTTGCAAAAATTGTTTTAAAAAAAATGGAATTCAAAAGTTTTAGTTCCGTGCATCAATTCTTGCACAAATAACTTACCCCCGCCTATTTGTCTTCACTTTTCCTTATAGTATCTAATTATTTTCACACTATTTACTAATTTACACTGGCTCCTCTAAAATGTGCTCTGTATTTAATAACAAATTCATTTTTTAAACACGTATTAATGTATCACAAAAATACACACCACAGCTTGGCAAATATTTTCAGAGAAGTCTTTCAGAATATATTAAACTGTTACAAGATCTTGTCAAGTGAAAAAAAAAAAAGCTGAGAAAGTAAAAGAATTTGTAAATACGTGAAACATACAGGTCAAAATACGTGTGGCATGGGTTACTGGATTGCTCCTAATGACAGTAATTTTAGTTTTCTATGTTTAATTGAAAATTTCTTTTATTAACATCCTTATAAATTATAATAAAAGTTTACTGTTTTCTTTTTTTTCTTTTTCCCAGAACCGGGGATCGAACTCAGGATCTTGCACTTGCCAGGCAGGCACTTGTGCCCCTGAGCTATCGCCCCGGCCCCTAAAATTTTATTCATTAAAATTTCTGATGGGACTGGGGAGATAGCTCAGTAGAATAAGTGCTTGCCTAGCAAACACAGGGTCCTGAGTTCAGTCCCAGGTACCATAAAATTTTTAAAAAAGAAATTCTTGTGTAGTGTTCCTTAGAGTAATACCTTTAAGCTAAGTAGTAATTATTAAGTAGTAATAATGATATTGGTAAATAAATTAGAGGTACTGTCTGACAGGAAGAAATGGGAAGATAGGTCTAGAGTTACTTTCTTTGTGTGTGCTTTTTCTTTTCTTTCTTTTGTCTTTTTGAAACAGGGTCTCGCTATGCAGTTCAGGGTGGCCTTGAGCTCACTTTTGTAGCCCAGGCTGGTCTCGATCTCGCACTGATCCTCCTGCCTCAGCCTCCCGAGTGCTGACATTACAGGCGTGTGCCACCACGCCCGGCGGTCTACAGTTACTTTTTAAATAGCTAAATAGTAGCTTACCATTTGCTATGAGCAAGTCAACTTCATTTGACCATCTTATTGTTAAAGTGAATATTCTGAAACAGCCTCAGAAGTTTAGAGT
The DNA here is from genome assembly GCA_004027025.1 of Myocastor coypus. Lineage (NCBI taxonomy): Eukaryota > Metazoa > Chordata > Mammalia > Rodentia > Myocastoridae > Myocastor > Myocastor coypus. The sequence goes on from PVJA010030765.1 coordinate 8,796, forward strand.
TAAACCGAATGTCCCCAACAGAACATACACGCTTTCAGAGAAAACAGTTCAGCGAATGATTTAAGCCTCAGATTCCATCATGCAGTGCATCAGATGTTAAGGTCATCTTAATTTGACGTCCTCTTTGCCTGCAGAGGGTGCCAGGAGCTTTCTGTCACTAACATATATCACGGCTGTGGAACACAGCTAGGCTTTTCTAGACAGACTTTTCCTTAAGAGTTTAAGGCAGAGAGAAAAACACCAACTATGAACACATCTGCTTGTTCCTCTCCCTTCTCTCCTTTTATAAGCACCATGTTGTCACTAGAGCGGTGTCCCCAGGGCGGTGTCACCAGGGCGGATCTCGCCTTTTCAGGAATTTCCTATTTGCACTAACAGTATGTATATGTATGTATATGTGTGTGTGTGTGTGTGTGTGTGTGTGTGTGTGTGTGTGCGTGTGCGGTCTGTGGCAACAGAGGTACACACAGAGGATTCTAAGAGAAAGGGAAACATGGTGAGAAGTATAATTAGTACACCGTGGGTGTAAGCGCAAGAGCTAAAAAAAAATGTGGCAGAAGTCAAAAACTTCACCTCCATATCCTATGCAGGTGCTGTGGGAGAGCCAGCTCTCAGAAGAGGGCTGTGTGTTCAAATGATATTTGAATATTAAAAGGAGATACATCTCCCATTCACTAATCTCACAGAATATTCTTTTGACTGGGTATTTTGGGTGGTTGTTTTTTTTTATCTTATGCAGACATCTGTTGGAGAAATCCTTGAGACATTTTAAAGTATGACTTCACTGGGCATGGCAGGAGTTTTACACTGTGAATGGGAAGTAATTCTGTCGGAGCTGCTCTGAGCGATGGGCTAGGGTGTGGGCCACTGCTCAGTCTCTCAGTACCGTGCGTTAACCTCGAGAAAGGAAAACTGGCTAACACCCTACGTGTCTGTTGATATAGCATTACTGAAATGAATTACATCTCTATACAGTACATTGCTCTCTACATATTAAGTACAATGTGGTAGAATACTTAATGATGCCAAAAGAATTATACATAATTTCTTATTACATATGAATGAGGCATTAGGAGCATTTTTAAAAATAATGCTCTTTGACTTAAGTTTATCTTCAGTTTCTTTTCTTTCTTTTTTTTTTTTTTTTTTTTTTTTTTTTTTTTTTTTTTTTTTTTTTTTTTTTTTTTTTTTTTTTTTTTTTTTTTCAGTGCTAAGGATCAAACCTCAGGCCTTGCCCAAGCTAAGCAAGAGTCAGACCCCTGATCTACATCTCAGCCCCTTAAAAAGCCTTGCAGTTGCTGGGAAGAGCGGCGCACACCTTCATATCCACCACTCAGAAACCATGAGTTTGAGACCAACCTGGGCTAATCAATGAGTTCAAGTCCAGCATGTAATTTTTCAAACATCTCTACATTATCTAACAGTGAAAGAAAAGGAGGAAGATTTACTGGCATCTGCATGTAAAAAAGAACTAAAGCAAAGGGCACAAGAAGGCATCCGCTCACACAGGTGTAGTCAGATACCCAGGTTCTTCTGCACACCATGAACTGCTCTGCCTCCTCGCCAAGTGTGGCATTAAGCAGGCAGACGGAAGAAGCTGCCGGATTTTTTCTTTTTTGAAAACTGAAAACCTATATGCGTAAAGTTCCCTGGTGCTACATAAATGAGCACATCCATTCTCATATACACATGCATATATTAGCACACGAAGAACCTGAACATGAGGTCGGTTGGTTAATTCTAGAAGGGCGTATTGAAGGTAAATTTGTATCATCTCCAAGGTAAGCAAGATCATTTTAAATATCTGAAACAATCACCAAGCAGGAAATAGATTGAGAGGCTGGGCAGATAGCTTAGCGGTCTAAGTGCCTGCCTGGCAAGTGCAAGGACCTGAGTTCAATCCCCAGTGCCACATGTCATGCCAGCCCTGGAACCCCAAGCTTGTTATGCCAGTGACAGAAACATGGTGGTGCACGCCTGTAATCCTAGCACTGGGGAAGTTGAGACAGGAGGCTTACTACAAGTAAAAGCTGTGTAGCGAGACCCTGTATCCAATAAAAAAAAAAAAAAAAAAAAGAAAGAAAGAAAGGAAACAGATTAGGGGTGAAGCTTAAAAAAAGTTCTTTCATATTATTATTGATTAGAGAATCCTGTGTCTTCTCTATGTATAGAGGGTAAAATTTAAGGATAATATTTAAATTAGTAGCTAGATGGGAAAAATTATGAAAGCTTGGGTTAAAGTAGGATGCGAGTGTCCCCCCGTGGTCCTCTGAGTGAGCTTGGCCCGCTGGGTGGCAGTATGTGGCCCTCGCATCGGTATGGGGGAGCACCCTCAGCAAGGGGCCTAGAGTGGGTCCCTGGGTCCTGGGGCAGGAAGCAGATCTTGTGCGACGTCTTTGGTAGTGCCCACAAGAAGGATGTTATGACAGGAGTGGGCCTGAACCCTCCTGCCCTCGCTCTGCTCCTGGCTGGACGTGCAACTCTTGGCTTCCACATGGGGAGCCACCACCACTGCTGCCGTCTGCCACCCTTTGTGGCAGCTAGGTCAGCACCTGCCAGCATAGGATCTTTGATGCGGGCTAATACGTAAGTCTTCTCCGACCATGTACGACGAGTCAGTACATCTTCCTTTCATTGTAAGTAGTCTGGGTCAGACATTTCATCACCAGGATGAAAAACTCATATCATGAGGACAGTAAGGGAACAGTAAGACGGCCTGTACCGACGCGGCCCATATTTACCAAGGTCATTTTAGTTTTCAAGTACTTGCTGGGTACTTGAGAACAGTGTGTGGCTCTGGTTTTCTGAATGTCTTTCAATGGCTTCCTCAGATATTTCATCTCTAAAATACATACATATATATGCTTACAGAATGATAAATACTCTATGACAGTATACAGTGATCTTTTTTTTTTTTTTCTTTTCTTTTCTTTTTTAAAATGTTACCTCAACCTTTTTTTTAAAAAAGATTTTTTTTAACTTTATGTCATGGTCAGCTCAGCCTGCCTTGGGGGTGGGGCTGGCACAGCATATGGTGCTGGGGATCAGACCGCGGTCCCTGTGGCTGCCTAAGCTTTCCTAAGCAGGTGCTTTAGACTGCTGAGCTATCTCACCAGCCTGTTATATGTATCTTTTAAACTACCAGTCAAAAACTCTCAGTTCTAGCCAAGAAACTCTTTAATTTGGATCCAGACTTCGTATTTCTCATGTGTCAAATATGAGGAGTGTCCTAGGTATGGGGCAAAAATTTAGATATTTTTACACATCACATTCTTGTCTTGCCTGGGAACATCTATGACACTGGTGACCATGCGCTGTTGCTTCCACAGAGCTCCAAATAACAGAGAGTGACAGTCCATCAGTGGACAACAGGGGCCATCTTCACATTATTCCAGCAGAATATTTCAGCAGAATATCCATGCAAAGCAGAAAATGAGGCATTACATAAAAGGCAAATCAAGTAAGCAGAGACAGAACCCAGTTCTACTCATTTTGCAGATGAAAACCTAAACTCACAGGTCCTGAGCACATCCTACTGCATGGCGAAGTTTGCTAACAATGCATCCGGAACCCTATTTATTTAATTAATTAATTTATTTATTTGTATTTTAGGGAGGGGTCTACAGGGTGTTCAGGATCTCACTACGCAGTCTCATAGTGACGCCCCTGTTTCCAGCCTCCCAAGAGCTGGGATTCTAGATGCGTGCCACCGCGTTCCATCTCAACTGCCATCTCAGCGTACCTCAGGGGCGGGGCCAGCACTGCAGGCCCTGGGATCGAACCCCAGTCCCTGTGTCTACTTTCAAGTGCTTTATTCTGCTCAGTTATTCTGCAGGCCCCCAAAATTTTATCTTGAAATACTTTGCTAGTAATAAAAGCCATTCAATGTGAGCAATATTTATTTGCAGTCACTATGAGTAAAAAGTTACCAGCCCTGGTTTATAAACTAGAGTTATGCAAAGTGGAGTAAGAAAGAAATGTTTGGGGATATGGCTGTCATTTATATGCTTAAACACTAGTTTCTCATTTCTTATTAGTGAGTTGAGTAAGTCTGTCCTTTAGTCATAATGATTTTCTTGAAGTACACTGAATGCTCAGAGCTGTTGTAGTGACGTTGAGTTCATTTGACACAATGCACACTTGGATAAAATTTCATCTGGGCCATTAATCATAACTGAAAAGTATCTCTGAATAGATGTTTCAAATTGCAAACTATAATTCAGCTCAAATCACAGAGCTAGTGTCTCACATGAAGAATATATTGCTTCAAAACTTCCTTAACATAAGGGCCATGAAAGGTCCTCGTTCTGCAAGCCTGGGCACTGTGGACGGCTCAGGGATGGGGACTTCTTTCCACTTGCTAAGTGTACTGGTTGATACATTGGGTCAACTTGAGAAGTTCAGAAGTTTAGTTAAGTGACTTGGCAGAGAGTCGGGATTCTTAGTGTGTGAACATCCTCATCCTGCGCACGGGGAGGGCGTGGACTCTGGGTGAGTTCTACAGCCCCAGCCCGGGTGGCTTATTGATAATATAAGGAGAGGCCGGCTGGAAGCCGCAGCTGCTTCCCTTCCCTTCGCTTTTTCCCAGCTTGCTGCTGCCGTGAACTGCTGCCCTCTGCCCTGTGCAGCTCTGCCTGGGAGCCAGCCGAGTATGGACTGAAACCTCCACTAACTATGCGCTAAATCAATCTTTCCTTCCTTCACTTTGGGTGTTGGGTGTTTGTCCCAGCAACAAGTAAAAAGTAACTGAGATACTAAGAAAGTGTTCCAACATTTTAACAATATGATCCTTGTCTGATAAAGCTCCGAGTCCTGCTTCAATATCAAGGATCACTGCAAAATCTGAAATGCCAACCTGCTATGATGAATTCATTTACAGTTTGCTCACACTGTCAAAAGGAATGTCAAGCAGAAAGGCAAATCCGCTATGAAAAACAAATTATATTTTTCTTCGTGAGATTAAAAGGCATGTGCTCTATATTATGCTCTTTTTACTGGCAAAAATAGGTAAGATTCATTCAACTGGTTTTTCCTCTGGAGCTCAATTATGATGATGCAAAGTTTAGAAGCTGACAGTTTTCAAAATAGGAAAGTTGCTTATACACCAATACTTGGCAATATTTTCAATCTTTTTTTCAAATACTGCAGAACTGATTTAATCAGCATAAAATTGAAAGAGCTTTAGTTCTGTAATAAAAATCTAAATTTTGGGAAGGGCAAACTTAAATACTGCAGCTGGGCTGGTGGGGAGGAGCAGGCAGAGGGTGGGTAGACAGGCAGCTGGGACTGGGGACGGGTAACTGACCGGTGCCCGACCAGTGCAAGCTTCTTCGTTTCTCATGGAACACATTTCATACACCTCCATCTATCCACATCCAGAACCGCCTTGTGGAGTAGCTCAGTTGTTTAAGCGCTGGCTTAGCTCAACCCAGTTTGATCCTCAGCTCCACCTGCTATTCCATATGAGCTATTCCATATCTGCTTTTGAGGCACAAGGCAAAAGAAAAATGTCGATGTTTCTTGCTATTGTAAAGGATTTGGTGAATGGTGGCTTCCAGGAAGAAATGTTTCCAAACCAAAAAGATCTTGGAAACCATGAGGAACAGCCACATCAAGATCCTTTTCTCATTGGATTCGCAGTGAAACATGTTGTGACAGTTTTTCAGAATGCCATTGGTAATCATAAGGCACACTACTGTAAATTTTAAGTGTACATATATTTAAGAGTGATACCACAAAGCGATCATAGCATGCGGATACTCTCCAAGCGCAGCCAGTTCTGGCCATAGGAAAATACCTTATTAGGGTCACTTCAAAAAAGCCCAGCACAAACCGTGGCACAGCTCTGGGACCTGCTCCCCAGAGACTCTCACAAAGCCTAGCGCTTCTCCCTCCCCTCGTCAACGTCCCTGCAATCTGAACGCAGCGGGAACAACATCTGCTGTTCCAGCTCTCGGCTCCCAGCACGGCTTTCAGCACGAAACTGCTCATTTTCCACCCAGCCGACCTGGACTCTCTTTCCAGTCATAGTCCTGATCAACGACCTTTTAAATAAGCTCCTCTTGCAGAACTCCATTTTTGCACCATGAGGAGAGCTTGGAAATGTACAGGATTTAAACGCCAAAACGCTCTGCACTCACGCAACCCAGGCACCAGAGGCCCACCCTGTTGTTCACACGACTTGAATGAACGCCGGCTGATCTGCACCCTCACACACTGACTCCAAGGCTCGAAGAGAGGCTTTTTCCTAATGGCTGTGACCTGACTGCGTTTACAAATGAACGAATTATTAAAGCCTTCCTGAGAAACAGACCTCCTGTTTGTACTCAGGAGCATCTAACGCTGCCGCGATTAATGGACGTAGCTTTTTCACATTTCCTTGACATTCTTTCCTGAAGATTTCCACACTGTCTTTTAAAAAATGGAAGACGGAAAGTTAACATCTGTTTGTTCAACAGAAAACTTAATCAAAACTTTTATGCTCCTCAAATCCTAGAATTCCTGGAATTATGATGACGGTCAAGCACTCAAGTTCTCCACTGTGTTTATCAATGTGTTCCAATTTATTTACTTATTTATTTCTGTGCTACAGGGTCTCACTACACAGCTCAGACTCCTAGCGATCCTTCTGTTCCAGCCTCCCCAGTGCTGGGATTACAGGCATGTGCCACTATGCTTGGTTTCGGTGGCCAGCATGGCACGCAGTACCGGGTACCAAACCATGTCAGGGTTCTTCCATGCCAGGCAGGCACTTAAGACTGCTGAGCTACCTCACCAGCCTCTCCAATTTCTTAAAAGCTGAGACCATATAAAACGAAGTGGCAAAGGACAGCAGCTGGCAATGTGATTTCAACATGTTTAAGCATCTTCATTTCATTGATAACAAGGGATTCCTTTCAAAACTACCAGCAAGAGTGAGGTGGAAATTATTCACCCTCTGAGATAGTAAGAACACAAAGAGGCCTACTACTGACCCAAACGACTGCTTCAAAGCAAATAAATAAATATCAGCCTTAGAAACATCCTCACAGGGCTAGGGAGATAGCTAAGCAATCTAAGCGTCTGCATGGCAGGCACAGGGACCTGAGTTCAATCCCCCGCAGTGTGTGCTGTGCCAGTCCCGGAATGCACCGTGCTGGTCACCAAAACCAGGCATAGTGGCACACACCTGTGATCCCAGTGCTGGGGAGGCTGAGACAGGAAGATCACCAGGAGTCTGAGCTCCATAGTGAGACCCTGTAACAAATAAATGAAAATAAATAATCCTCATCGCAGATGAGGTGAGGTTCCTTTTAGAGGCAAGGGTTATCCTTATTACTTTGTGGTAACAGTTTCTCTTTGTATGTGTATGTCCAAGTTCATTAAACTTTATATATTAAGTATTCATAGCATTCTGTATATCAATAATACCTCAGTACAAAATTGTTAAAAACCTCCCAAGCAAACACTCAAACTTCACTAATACACTCTAAAAGTCTGAAAACAAATCATGAAAAAAGAAAGAAAGAAAAAAGAAAAAAAAATACAAGTCTGAATACTATTCTTAATTATCTTTAACACCCGAGGCTTTTTTCTTTTTCTAAAACTGCAGTGATAACCTGACATGCAGTGCTTTAGAATCCCCAAAGATCTGCATTATGTCTCATTACAAGAAAAAAAATATATATATCTTTTTCCCCACAGCTTGAATAAGAACACCTGGCTATTTTTTATGTCTGCCTGTGCACACCCGCAAATGCCCCTGAATCCTGACAACCACTTCCTCCTTCCTGTGCCCCCAGCTCCCTGAACAACCACCCGGGAGCTGCTAAAGTCCTCCCGTGGTCACTTCAGCCACGTGCTCCTTGTCACCTCCACCCTCTACCTCCAAATTGTCTTTGTACAAAGGAAATAGTCACGATGTGATCACAAAGGGGCTTCTGGTGTCCAGGGCTCAGGACCAGTCACGTTTCTGGAAGAACTTCAACCTCTGGTGTCAATGTCACGCTTACAGCTGATGGCTGCTGGGAGAAGCCAAGATGTGTTTATCAATCAGCAGGCAAAGGCAGAGGCTATGCCTTCTTCTACTGCACGAGAAATTCCCATGATGCCCCTTCCAGGTCTAGCCTGAGTCCAGCCTTTATGTGAGCTACGACCATGAGAGCTTTTTACTATAGGTGGTTTCCACTTGTTTGAACCCAGAAATCAAACTGCTTTTTTTTTTTTTTTTTTTTTTTAAGACTATGTCTACAAGTCCTATTATTGTTTAAAGAAGGATTTACCTTCTATATCCCAAGCACAGTTAGGATGCAGAACTGAAGATTAAGCTGTTGTCAACATGCAGACTGTAGTTTACAGGGGTAACATTTTCCAAGCCTTTGTTGGACACCTTTCACTGCCAGGCTTACAGCACTGAGACTGGAGTTGTCTGTTTACAGGGGTCCGGAGGTCCCGAACTTGGCTCCTACCTTTGTATCTCCAATACATAGTTTTCATCTTCAGTTTATGTATGACTGATGAACAGAGAGGAATGTGTAAGTGAAATAAGGGAAGTTTGGGGTTGGGGAGATAGCTTGGTGGGCTAAGCGACTGCCTGAGAAGCGCAAGCACCCGGGTTCAATTCCCAGTACTGCATGCTGTGCCAGCCCCTGAACACCAGGTGTGCCATGCTGGCCACCGACACCAGGCATGGTAGTACACACCAGTAATCCCAATGCTGGGGAGGCTGAGAAGGGAGGATCACTATGCATCTGAGCTGTGTAGTAAGACCCTATACCAGATAGATAAATAAATAAATAGGAAATATGAACAATTCTATGAACAAACGAGCAGCCAGGATTCCCAGAAGGCAGGCTTAACCTTGGTGCAACCAGAAAGCCGTTGTTTTTTGCTATCACTGGATTTGACTTCTTTGTCTAGAACTCTTGGTAAATTACGGGATCCATCCGCTGAATCTGAGGTCCCAGGCTGACCAGAAACAACAAGCGTTTGGAAATGGGAACTTGGGGACTGGCAAGCGCAAACTGAGGCATAAAGCAAAGTTGTGGCACGGCTGGGGGGTCTCGGGCAAGGCCGGGCCCTCGTCCTCAGCCACTGTTTCCACAGCAGGAAGGACCATCCCAACCACATTCGCAGGATGTCTACACAGATCTGTGAGTCTGAGGATTTCTGGAACAAAACAGCGGTACCTGTGGGCTTTTCAAGAGATCACGGATTTCAATCCACAAATCACAGTCCACAAAGCTGTCTTCGGGTTTAGATCTAACAGGGGTGAGGTTGTTATTATTTTACAGACATTTTCTTTTTTTAATGTATTTAGTATAAGGCCTATAGGGTCTCACTACACAGATTGGACTTAGTGATCCTCCTGTTTTCACCTTCTCAAGCGCTGGGGTTACAGGCGTGCACCACTACCAGTCTCAATGGCCGGCTCAGCGTGCCCTGGAGGCAGGGCTGGGGCCAGCACGGCACCGCAGGGATAGAACCCTGGTCCCCGTACCTGCCTAAGTAGGCGCTTTAGTCCACTGAGCTACCTGACCAGCCGTTAAAGACATTTTCTGTTCAAAAGGATTACTTGGCCTTTTCAACCTAATGTACTGCTGAGACATAGTGTGTTTCCTCTGTGGTTTCGTAAAAACTTAGCACACGGTAGCTGCTAAACTGGAAACCGTATTTCAAGCTTCACTGCACAAAGACCTCTAAGTGGAATTAGCAAAGCTGAAGTAGGAAACTACTTCTCCCATCAGTGAAAAATGGAACTTCTCAGAAAGTCACTAAAGGAAACTGAAGTTTAAAGTCACTGGTTTTTGTTTTGATTTAAATCTCTAAAAGGATTGTATAATTTGACAAATACAGATTCTGAATTTTCTACTGTGGGTTTTTTGTTTGTTTGTTTTTTGTATTATGGCCAGCTCAGCCTGCCCTGGGGGTGGGGCTGGCGCAGCATGCGGTGCCGGGGATCCAATCACGATCCCTGTGGTTGCCTAAGCTTTCCTAAGCCGGCGCTTTAGACTACTGAGCCATCTCGCTGGCCCCATGTGGGTATACTTTTAATCTCAGAAAGATGAGAGAAAATCTCGAGTCGAATCTCAGATGTGGTATGGTGAAGAGAGCAGAGGAACATGGACTGTCTTTGGTGTGGTATCTTTCACGGCTGGTAAACTTCAAGGGCTGAGGAGGTCTGAGTCTTTTAAAAATCACTGGAACACAGATTATTACAATCTCGGATATTTAAAGTCACTGAAGATCTGCAGCTAGGAGTGTGTTCCAATCTTAATCCCATTTACTCTGGAAAAGCCTAGTAAATTATCACTCTTATCACCCCTGATCATTTCTAGGCACCCGATATATTAATAGCAACACAATAATAGTAGAAAACTCTTATTCTTCCCTTACCAGTGTCAGATATATTTAGAAATTCCCCTACAGAGATCCTTACAGAAATGAGGCACACAGAGAGGGTTTGTGACTAAAGTAAGACACAGCTAGTGGTAAGGCAAGGGTCTAAACCAAGCAGCGTGGGAGATAGCTCAGTGGTCTCAGCACCTTCCTGGCAAGCAGGAGGTCCCACGTCTGAACCCCAGTACTGCATGCCATGCTTGCCCCAGACCCCAAACAAGCTCTCCACCAAACCGAACGTAACTGTACAAGCCTGTAATCCTGGTGTTGGAGAGGTTGAGACAGGAAGACCACTATGAGTTTGATCTGCACACTGATCCTATACACAGGGCCGGCAAGAGAGCTCAGTGGTCTAAAACACCTGCTTAGGCAAGCTTAGGCAACTGCAGAGACCGAGGTTCAATCCCGGCACTATGTGCTGCGCCAGTCCCACCCCCAGGGCAGGCTGAGCCAGCCATAACAGAAAGAAAGAAAGAAAGAAAGAAAGAAAGAAAGAAAGAAAGAAAGAAAGAAAGCTTAAAAACAGTATTTATGGAAAGAAAAAGATCCTATACCAAATAAATAAACCAAGCGCCATGACTACCAGCTCTAACCTACTGGCCACCTGAATGTAGTAGCAACCAATTAGTATCACTGAACATTGCTAGCTATGTTCCATGATATCCAACGCAACGTCCTCTTAAACTTACTGCATTCAACTAATTTCTCCCTTTAGTTACATAACAATTACACGTCTTAATTCCCTTGCCAAAAAGAAAGCACACCCTGCCATATATCTCAGAGTGCGGGCTGGAAGGCGTGGGGTCAGTCTCAGTGTATTAAAGTGTTAGTTTGTTAATAAGTCACTTACCATCAGAAGCTGCGCTCCAGTTCTTTCATGATAACCAAGCTCCCTTGAGCTTAGGTGATGGTTAATATTCCTTGTAGGGCTCAGTTCCTAGAATTTTCTGTCGTCTTTTTGGTCATTGTTCTGCCTCCTTTAGAGAAACTCAGATAATTTGAGTTCTAATTTTTCAGTTTCCCAGTGTGCAAGAAACATTTCTAAAGCCTGGAGGAGGAACCTATATTTGTTCTTGGAAAATCTGGCAGAAGGATCACAAAGTTGCCAGAACTATTTCTTTGGTCACTCAGTCTGAGAGACACTCATTCAAACCACTCAGGTCTTATGCTATGAATATATATTTTCATCATGAACCATCCTTATAAAAAAGAAGCTTGGTATTTATTAATAATAAATGGAACTGCCTGATGATTTATTTAGTTAATAAATATAGAGAGCATCCGGCAAAATGTGGATTGCAGGTAAACTAAGAATGATGTTTGAGTATGTTCTCTTGCAAGACTGAAGTTTTTAGTATTAATAATGTACCATGCTAAAAAATGTTAGGGACACAATTAAAAATGATTCATTGTTTATCTGAAAATGAATTTTGTTTCTTGAGACCATATTGGCAAAATGAATCACTCATTTGCTGTGAAAAGAAGAGGCCAACAGGAAGCAGGTAGAATCTCTTAGCATAGACACAACAAGGACCTAGATATCTAGTTTGCATAATTAAGTAGTCAATATAATAGCATTTTCTGCCCAGGGCAGGCCTGCCTGTCACGGGTGTGATTGTGCTCATCACAGGTAGGAGCTGATTTGGTGACGACCGAGGAATGGATTCATAGAGCGGCCTACAAAGTCTGTAGCCCATGCCCCCTGGTAATAGGATTTAATCTGAGTGGTTATGAACAGAAAGTAATTAGGCAGCAGTGATTAAAAGAAACAAGTGTGTGGGTCTAAGGTAGATGAAGAAATGAGAGGGAAGAAGAGATGGAGAGAGGGAAAGAGGAAGAGAGAGAGGGGAGGGGAAGAAGAGGAGGATGGAGAGGGAGAGGACTCTCAGTGAAAGCAATATCTAGTTACCAAGAAAAAGAAAGGTTAGGCAGCTTAGAATGTTATTTTTCTTCCTCACTTCCTAGAAAGTAGTCACCTGTCTTTTAAGACCTAATTCCAACATTCTGTTTCTGGAAATCTTAGCTTGTCACGACCTCCCATCTGCACAAATCCCTGCAGGCTGCCGGGGTGCTCCTTCCCTAGAATGCCACTGGAGGTTCAACGCATGTTACTGTGTCCCATCACAGGGAGTGTCGGGTTAGGTTTAGCAATTGAGCGCGAGAGTTGTGTCGCTCACAGGCATCCCCGAGACCATTTGGAAGGAAAGCCCAAGAATGCAGGCAGTCACGTGGCACTGACGGGCATCACCAGAGCTACAAATCATGGAGTGTGACTCACAAGGTCTTTCACTCACACATCCCTCTTCATGTTCTGTGGTTTCACTTGGCACATTTCACTTTTTCAAACTCCTCAGTCTGCTCTTAAGGATTAGGGCACAATCTGACTGAAACGCAGCGAACTATTTCTGTTCACAGAAGATGTACACAAATGGAATTCTTAAAGCAAATCTTTACATACACGTGTAAGTCCTCGATGGCCCAGAAATATCTTGTCTGCTCTTCCAAGATACCAATTCTGAATAAATGAAAGCACGCTGCCTTCGAGGACAAGTCAGATTTCAAGTCCCCACACTGAGGTAAGAAGCAGACTGCAGAGGGAGGTCCAAGAAGCTCAAGTCTATTTGAGGAACCTAGATAGTCACACATGGCACAGCTGTGGAAGATCGTGAGTCGGTTATACAGTTCTTCGGAAGGACCTCTCATAGAATCTATTCATTCTCTTTAATTCAGGGTTATTTGTTGATTGATCAAAGACGGCTAGGAAATGCTATTTCACACACACACATTTCCATGTGTACTGCCCTGGGAAATTTTACTTTGCCGATAACAACACTGGCTGGAGAGCTTTGAAGAAAGAGCGCATGCTTTATCTTAGCCAACAGCCCTGGAGGTCCAAAGCTAAGAGGTCTCACAGGGTGATGGCCCTTTTGGTAGCAGATTCCACAAGTGGCAGAAGGCATCACATAGCAAGAAACAGGCTGTAGGCCCCCAACAACAGCCAAGCTACTGCCTCAATGTTGGGTTGCTTTGAAAAACCAGATTAATCAGTCCACCATGCTTAATCTCACTCTCAGGCAAAGTCTCTGGGCATGAGCAAAATTCAGACAATCCTTCTGCCAAGCCATAACAAAATTATCCCGAGTCCAACAGCCAACGTGATGGCCAGCAAAATAGCTCAGCAGATCAAAGCACCTGAAAGTAAGAACAGGGGCCAGAGGTTCGAACCCCCAGGCCTGCTGTGCTGGCCCTGTCCCAGGGACACACTGATATGGCAATTGAGACCGAGCATGGTGGCACATGCCTGTAATCCCAGCTCTTGGGATCCACTTGTAAACAGGTGGATGGATCACTATGAGTCTGATCCAGTAGTGAGACCCTGAACACCCTATACACTCCCCCGACCCATCCACTCCACGAAAACAATGCAGCCCCCCCCAATAGAAACCTCCCCACCCTGGTCTTTACAGGCAGGATTCCCAGCACTCTTCTAGTCTTCTGAGCTTTGACCAGAATCTCCCATACATAACAGCTGAAGCTGTTCCCGAGCTTTGCTTATAGGCAACATCTCCAAACCTTTCCTATCTCTTCCCATAAGCCATTCCCAAAAGCTTGTAATCCACATGGTCAGGTTCAGCCACAGCAACCACCCCACTTCTCAATACCAAATTCCGTCTTCGTCTCCTTTTGTTGCTAAGACAAATACCTGACTCTCAAATGAAGGAAGGGAAGATTTATTTAGCGCACAGTAATTGGAGATTTCAGTCCATACTCAGCTGGCTCCAAGGCTGAGTGGCACATGGCGTGGGCAGCGGTTCATGGTGGCAGCAAAAATGGAGAAGAAACAGCGACAATGGCGACAGGGAGATAGTGTGCCTCTCTGTTTGTCTCATGTCACATTCAGGCTATCTACCTTAGACCAGGTGTAACACACTCATGATCCAAGCCTTGGATCACCCCTAATTCCAATGGATCATGAGTTAATCACCAACTCCAGCAGTCTGCCCCATGACTTCATGAGGCTTTGTGGGGACACCTAGAGACAAACCATAGCATGGTGTGTCTATATAGATGTCTTTTAAAGAATTTGGTCCTTCCCATAAAGCTTTAGGTATTCACTCATAGGTGCTCCACACTGCTGACCGCATCTAATCCTAAGCCCCTCCCACAGAGTCCTCCTCCTCTAAACACAGCAGTCAAATCCGCCGCCCCCTTCTTCAAAATCTCACAATGGGGATCATATTTGCTCTTGGGTTCAGGATGGGAGAACTCATATTTAAATTACAGTCCAAGGGTTGGCCTGATAGCTCAGCAGACTAAAGCGCCTGCTTAGGCAGAGCGCAGAGGCCAGGGATTCGATCCCCAGCATGCCGTGCCGGCTCTGCCGGCAGAGTGTCCTGAGTCGGCAATGGAGACTGGACATGGTGGCGTCCAGCACTTTGGCAGGCTGGAAACAGAAGGAGCACTACGAGTCCGATCTACGGAGTAAGAACCCATAGACCCTGTCCTAAATGTAGGTAAAACAACAAAAATAAATAAATACACGACAGTCCAGACCAGTCTCCCCATAAACAAACTTCTGTTTGTGTCTCTGCCTCTTTTCCAGTATTTGTACATCACTCATCTCCAAAACGATCCTTTAGTAGACCTCCTTGCAAGTATTCTTCCGTGTTTCCGGTAAAGCTAAACTGCAGACTACAGTGCCACCTAGTCACTTACGTACCCTGAACGGTTCACATCTGCGTGCTGGTTCTTCTCTGTCATTATAGCTTCAAAAGCAAGGGCATTCTGTTCTCCTCCGCCCTTTCTCTGCGTTAGTGACACACTACATTGCTCCGCACCTGATAAACGCTCAACAGGAGGGACTAGAGTAATAAACATTAATACCAAGCAGACGCAAGCAGAGGAAAAGCTGAAGGCTGCCATCTCCGGTGCAGCTCGGAGCATCGTCCCCTTGGCCTGGCGGTCACGACCCCATGCCCAGGAGGCGGGGCCACGACGCCATCAGTTTGTTTTCGTTGCCTCCTGAGTGTTTACCCATAAGAAGCATTTCTGTAGCACTCACTGCCACCCAGATTTTTAGTTTCCATCACTTCAAGCGAATCTAAATTCTAAAATTATTTTCTCCATAATGAGGAACATTTGTTGTATTTTTAAACCCATCTGCAAGAATAGCACTTCCTTATCCAGAATCCTGGGCAAATGATACTCGCACGGAGATAAGAAGCTCCCCACTAAAATACTTGGTTGGACAAATTACTGAGAAAATCAATAAGAGGGCAAGGACCCTTACAGGACTTTGTTGAATTGGGGAGGCACCGCTCAAGATATATAGAAATTGTGGCAACTAAAATCCCCGCACCTACTTACATAAGCTAGAAACGACCCAGGTAACTGCGCTCCTTTTAGCACCACTGTTCATGGAACCTCAAGCTGTCGCCTTGTCATTGGTCCTTCTTGCTGTTTCCGGCCAACTATGAAATAGCGGGTCACATGAGGGATGGGCACAAGGAACCCGGATGTCTGCCAAGGGAAATCCCCTCGCTGCGAAGCATGACGTCATCAAATGCACGCTCGTAGTTGCACTGTTTCCATTCCGACAAAGACAGGGTCAAAGCCTCCGTATGTTCATACTGAGGACCCGTAGATGGAAGACTCAAGTTAGAATACACAGAAAGGGCACTCTAACTATAGCATGTTCTTTACTTTGGATGGCCTCTTTTTCAACAATGGGACAGTTAGACAAAAAGTCTGAACTAAAGATGGCCTTTTTTTGAACTGTGATATATTTGGGTAAAAATAAGGATAGAAACAGCGGTTAGCAACTGAGAAAAAGTCTCTTAAGCTTTTTTTTTTTTAACTATATGATGTAATTTTTCTTAAAAAATGATTTCATGGATTTTGGCTTTAAAGATATCTTTACATTATTTGAAATGCTAGGAGGAAAAATTCCTTTAAAAACCGACTTAAGGGTCAGGCAGATAGCTCAGTGGTGTAAGCGCTTGCCTGGCAAGCATAAGGCCCTGAGTTCAATTCCTGGTGTTGCAAAATAAATAAATAATAAAAGTTGACTCAAGGCCCCTCTGCCCCGCCTCTGCATTCCCGCAACTAACTTCCTGTTCCAGCCCAGCCCAGACCCCACCGCTGGGAGCTGAGCCTGCGCACCCGCCGCGGGTAAGCCCCTGCGCCCCTCTGCCCCACCTCTGCGTTCCCGCGACTAACTTCCTGTTCCAGCCCAGCCCAAACCCCACCGCTGGCAGCTGAGCCCGCGAGCCGGCTGGGTCAGGATCCTTGGCCTGCCTTCCCTTTCCCCGCCCCGCCCCCCCTCCTTTTTTTTTTTT
>PVJA010030766.1:0-18846 GCA_004027025.1 Myocastor coypus
GAGAAAACTGGGACCAACCAGTTAGATTACAGGTATAGGCACTTAGGTGATACACTGGGGAAGCCAGTGTGCCGGGAAGACCAAGGGCCTGTGGGCCAAGGAGCAAGGACCTTGGCCCCCCACCCGGGTGACCGATGCCTGTTTACAATACCAGTGGTCATTGTCTGTCCCTTGGGAAATGTAGGTGTAGTTGCTTATCTTTATCCTGAGGCCTGGCCCTCCAGGAATGCACCTCCACCCACAGCTGCAATGGTTGGTACCTTCCACTCTGGCTTCTTCAGAGGCCTAGCCTTTTAACTGCCTATGATATTTCTACCTAACATAGCAGCCTAGAAAATTAGCACAAGATGGGGCCCAGCAGGATGGCTCAGTGGTCTAAAATGCCTGCTTAGGAAAGCTTAGGCAGCTGCAGGGACCACAGTTCGATCCCCGGCACCACATGCTGTGCCAGCCCTGCCCTCAGGGCAGGCTGAGCCAGCCATAAAAATAAATAAATAAACAAAAGTTCTGAAACAAGAAAATAATTTAATAAATAAATAAATAAATAAATAAAATGCTTTAAAAAAGAAAATTAGCACAAGAAATATGGGAAAAGGTAACATACTGGCTCCAAAAGAGCATCATGATTATAGCAACAGCTCCAAGAAACCAAAATAATGTTACTGATAAAGAATTTAAAATAATGATTGCTGGGCCAGCGAGATGGCTCAGTGGTCTAAAGTGCCTGTGGAGGAAACTTAAGGCAAGCGCTGTGACCACTTCTTGATCCCTGGCACCACATGCTACACACCCCCACCCCAGGGCGGGCTGAGCCAGCCATAACACAAACAAATAAATGAGGTTTAAGGAAATAAAATTTTTAAAATCTTAAATAATAATAATAATAATGATTGTTTTAAAAGTTCAGTGAAATCTAAGAGAACACCGGCAGTTCAGTAAGATTAGGAAGATAGTAGTGGATAATGAGGAGAATGTATTCTCTGGGCTGAATTTATTTGAAAGCATCAAAAGCACTCTTTCAGGTGGAAGGAAGAATATCTGACCTTGGAATGTCTTTTGAAAGAGTCTACCAGACACAAGGGAAAGAGAGTGAACAGAGCAGTGAAGGCCTTTGGAAGAGCATTAAAGAGACAAACACACACATTTTTGGAATATCTGAAGGCAAGGACAAAAAAGTTAAGGGCGCAGAAAACCTGTTTGCTGAAATAATAGCAGAAAATGTTCCTAATCTGGGAAATATATGGACATTCATTTAGAGAAGGTTTATGGAATCACAAATAAGACATGCCCCTACAAGAAATAGTCACCAGGGAATATTACATGCAAAATCTTCGAAACACAAGACAGAAAAATCTAAAGCCTGCAAGAGAAATGCACTGAAGTTCTCTTAAGGATGTCCCTGTTAGACCAACAACAGAAAATTTCTCAGTGGATTTCCTATGGGCCAGAAGGCCATTAAATGACACATTCCAACTCCTGGAACCAAATAACTGCCAACCAAGATTATTATGTTCAGCAAAGCTATCAATTTGAAATGAAAGAGAAATAGAGTCCTTCTGAGACAAGCAAGGGTGTGCACTCACCAGAGCCGCCCTGCAAAGGATGCTTCAGAGAATCCCGCATCCAGTGGTGACAGGAAGGTCACCACCATCATCAAGGTGTGCAGAATTAAAATCCCACTAAAAGTGCACATACACACACAAAAAAAAAAAAAAATCAGAAAATAACAGACACTTGATAAACCATCAGTGTACAAATAAAAGGAAAAATGAATATACAAGACAATTAGAAAATAACCTTCAAGTAAAATCAACTAGCCACGAGTCGTTCCGGAGCCTTTAGTTTTGTAGTCTGGTGGCATGGCAGATAAGGAAGAGGATCCTACCTTTGAGGAGGAAAATGAAGAAATTGGAGGAGGTGCTGAAGGTGGACAGGGTAAAAGAAAGAGACTTTTTTCCAAAGAATTACGATGTATGATGTATGGGTTTGGAGATGACCAGAATCCGCACACTGAGTCAGTGGATATTCTCGAAGGCCTTGTCATAGAGTTCATCACTGAGATGACTCACAAGGCAATATCCATTGGAAGACAAGGTCGAGTACAACTTGAAGATATCGTCTTCTTGATTCGAAAGGACCCAAGGAAGTGCGCTAGGGTTAAAGACTTGCTTACCATGAATGAAGAACTGAAACGAGCTAGAAAAGCATTTGATGAAGAAGACTATGGGTCTTGACACCTTTGTACTTTCTGAAGTTTCATGATCTTTGGAAACCATATGTAACTTTATCTTCTACAGTAATAATGTCCTGATGTTTAGGCATGTACATGAGAGGAAGAAACAAAGTTTTCAGCCTTTCCTTTCAGGTCATTGTCTTTGGAGCGTTTGATTTGAGTCTTTAATTGCCTGCCTTTATACAACCATATTTTAATTACTTAAATTTGTTTAAAAGCTTTTTGGCTTATGCCATGCTACAGATATTTGTTAGGTTTTAGGAGATCTCATTTTCCCAGATCAAAGCGTCTAAAGCTAAATGCTTTCAATAATAGGGACAGTGATGTTTAAATGGCTAGTGACAAGATAAGCAATCGGAGTAGTGTTATATTAACAGGTTTGTAAATGCTTATTCATTATGCAAATATGTATTTAATTAAAATAATATATGGGGGCTGAGGCATAAGCGCCTGCCTGGCAAGCACAGAACCCTGAGCTCAATTCCTGGTACCACACACAGACACACACAAAAACCATATATGGCTATAGAAACCCCTTTGTATTGTTCAGAAGATACAGGTTTTAACGTGTACTTAGCTTATTTCATAAGTTATTATTGCCTTTAGCTTAAAGGATTAAGATTACATTTAAAGAGATCATTGAATGTTATTTTTTGAAACTTTTTGTAGCCACTTATAAAAACATTATAGATTAGAATTGGGGAAATTTTAATTTCTTAACCTATTGATACAAGGAATAAATTATGAAAATTTAAACAGGAAAAAAAAGAAAAGAACCTTCAAAATATAACAATAAATCCTTACCTATTAGTAATAACCATGAATATAAATGGACTAAATTCTTCACTTAAAAGAAGTTGGTTGAATGGATTGTGTCTTTGAAGTCCCAACAATATACTGCCAAAGAGAAACTCAAAGTGCAAGAATGGAAAAGGACACTTGAAACAAAAGCAAGGAGGGGTCCCTAGGAGTACATCTGGTAAGGCAGACTTTAAGACAAAAGGAGTTAAGAAGAGACAAAGAAGGTCACTCTAAAAGCCAAAGGATCCATTCAACAAGAAAATATGATGCTCCTTAACATACGCACCCCATGTCAGAGTGCCCCATTTTATAAAACAAATAGTAATGTTTTAGGCGTAGAGGGAGAGAAGGGCACCAACACAGTAATAGTGGAGACTTCAGCACCTCACTTGAACAGTACGGAGATCACCGAGATCGCCATCCCCAAGGTCAGTGAAGAACTGCCAAGGTTAAATTATACTACAGATCAAGTAGACTACAGCACCCCACTGAACAGCTAAGAAGAGCATTCTTTTCACGAGTATATGGAACTTTCTCTAAGGTAGTGCATTTAGGCCACAAAACAAGTCCTAATTTAAGAATACTGAGATAATAGACTTTATCTTATCTGACCACAGTGGAATAAAACTGGAAATCAACAACGACAAAAAAAATTGTAAAGTTTATACAAATGCATCAGGTGAGACCATGCAGTTTTGAATGAACTGAAAAAAATCAATTGGAGGTCACTGAAGAAATCAAAACAAAGTTTTAAATGTTTTAAATTAATGAAAATGGAAAACTAACACCAAAACTGACAGGATCCAGCCGAAGAGGAAAGTGTATAGCAATTAGTACTCATGGGGAAAAAAAATCCAATAAACAATCTAATAATATCTCTCAAGGATTAAAAATGCAAGAGCATGGGGCTGGAGAGATAATTCAGTGTACTAAAATACCTGTTTAGGCAAGTGCAGGGACCAAGGTTCGATCCCTGGCACCAGACAGGGCAGGCTGAGCTGGCCAGAGTCCGGGCACACTGGCACACACCTGTGATCCCAGTGCTGCGGAGGCAAAACAGGAGGATCACCATGAGTCCAAGCTGCACAGCGAGACCCTGCAACAACCAAGTACATTAAATAATTAATTATAAAAGTTATAAGAAATACAAGAACAAACCAAATGCAACAGCAGTAGAACAAAGTAAAAGATAAAATATCAGAGCAGAAATAAATAAAAACTATAAAAAAGCTTATAAATGTCAATGAAACAGAATACTTCTTTGTTTTTCCTTGCTTGTTTGTTTGTTTGTTTGTTTGTTTGTTTTACAGAACTGGGGGTTGAACTCAGGCCCTTGCACTTGCCAGGCAAGCACTTATTCCGTGTGCTAGCACCCCAGCCCCTAAATATGTTTCCTTGAAGAGATAAAATTAATAAATCTTTAGCTAAATTAAATAGGAAAAAAGAAAAAACTCAAAAAAATGAAAGCAGAGATGAAAAGGAAAATATCATAACTGATCCCACATAAATACAAAGAGTCATTAGGGATTATTATTTAAAACTGTATGTTAACAAATTTTAAAATCTAAAACAAATGGACAAATTTCTAGACATATGTGACCTTTCAAAATTGTACCTAAAAGCACAAATTAGCTAGATTAGACCAGAAGCCAGCACGAGGTTGAAGCAGCAGTGGCCTACTGCCACAGAAGGGTCCAGAACAAGACAGCTTCCTCTCTGAATGGTGCCACACTTTAAAAGAGTTGGCATTAGTTCTTCAGAAGGGCCCAAAGAGTTGAAAGGGAGGGAACACTTCCAGGGTCATCCAGTGAAGCCAGCATTACCCTGTCAGGAAAACCAGACAAGAACACAAGAAAAGACCAACAAAAATCAAGAAACCAATGTCCCTGGTGAACATAGATTCAAACATTCATGTATATATGCCAGCTCAGCCTGCCCTGGGGGTGGGGCTGCAGCAGCATGTGGTGCCTGGGATTGAACTGCAGTCCCTGCAGTTGCCTAAGCTTGCCTAAGCAGGCGCTTTAGACCACTGAGCTATCTTGCTGGCCCCCATACCCCTTTTTTGCAGTACCAGGGATTGAGCTCAAGACCTTGCACTTGCCAGGCAAGTGCTTATTCTACTGAGCTATCTACCAAACATTCTTAACACGAGCACATCGAGGTTACTTACCATGCTCAAGTGGGTTTCATTTCAGGGACACAAGGGCAGCCACTATACACAAATTAATAAATGTAATATACCAGCAGAATGAAAGGTAAAGACAGGGGCATCTCAAGAAAGGGCATTCGATAAAACTCAACATTCACTCATGCATGATAAAACTCAGCATTCCTTCATGATAGCAAAACCCTTCAAAATATCAGGAATCAAAATATTCCTCTCTACAGCCAAGGCTGTCTATGCAAACCCACAGCCAGCACCACATGGAGTGGGGAAAGTGGAGAGCGCGTGCAGGTCCTAACCAAGACGCGCCTGGCCACTCTCGCTGCTCCTGTCCCATGCTGGCTGCAAGCTTTAGCCACAACAGGTAGGCGAGAGAAAGCATAACAGATAAGAGAATGGGAGAGCAGGGTGACAGCCGTCACCATGTGCTGATAGGATTTCCTGTACAGAGTGACTCCAGGAGTTCACCAGAAGACCCATAAAACTAACAAATTCAGTGTCGTGCAGGACATAAATTCAATTTGCCAAATTCAGTAGGTTTTCTAGACACCAACAACCAGTCCTCTGAGAAAAGAATCACGGAATCAGCCCCTCTACACATGGTGACCAAAAATAAAATGCCTAGGAAGAGCTTATACAAGGACTTAGGCAACAAAATTTACCAAACACTAAAAGAAATCGAAGATACCAAAATATGTAAATCTACAGATTAGAAAATTAATATTTTTAAATCTCCATATTACCCAAAGCAATCTACAAATTTAACACAATAGCACTCTTCACAGAACTAGACGAAAAAATCCTAATACGGGATCACAGATTACCCTAAATAGTCAACGCAGCCATGAGCGAAAGTCCTGAGACCGCAAGTTAGAGGAAGCGTAAGGTGGTGGCTGTAACAGCAAACATGTAGGGACAGACATACCATTGTCCCTCTGCATTTGTGGAGCATCTCTACCAAGACCCCAGTGGATAGCAACACGTGATGCTTGGGTCCAGTTTTTAGAGCAGTGTACCACTTACGTAGGACACGCCCACATTGTCCTGTACTTCACCGTCTCAATGCCTTACGTGGAGAATGTAACTTCTACGTAAATAGTTGCCCAGGAAATGATGACAAGAAAAAGACTTCCATGTTCAGTAGAGGCAGAGCTCCCTTTCAAACGTTTCTGGCCTGAGAGTGGTTGAGTGAGAGGGGGTGGCACCTCCAGACCGCGCTGGTGTACTGTGTGCTCTTCCAGTCATCTAGTACTTTCCAGAAATGCTAGTGGCCCAAATACCAGAACACTTCCATCGGGCTCTGCCAGGAAGCAGTCACAAACAGCGAAGGCATTTGTGGCTCAGAATGATGACTTTCTGATTCCCTTCTAATCCAAATCCTTATCCGTTTAGTTTCTTCAGTTGACACCATCATCTGGCAAAAGTACCTCATAGAAGTTGTGTTTACACGTGACAGTTCACATTGTCCCCTTCTGTCTTCCAGGATCAGTACAAGTTCTGCTATGAGGTGGCCCTGGAATACTTGAATTCTGGCTGACAGCATGGCCGGCTCTGCAGACCAACCCCCCACCACAGGGCCAAGACGGTCCGCGGCATTCGGCGTTCGTGTAAACGAGATGGAGACTTCTCAATGCGCTTACTCTGCTTTGCATAGTCGGCTCTTATTAAGAGCTCAAGGCAGTGTTTATAAACTGCTTGCCCCACCCAATCCCCAGCCATGCTGCTGCCTAACAGAAACACAGAGCATACAGTCGTCAGACACTGTCCAACTCGGCGCTGTCACTGGCTTGGTAGAGTGGCACAGACATCTGGTTGCCTGAAGAGCACAATTATATTCTTATGAAGGAATTTGTACCTTGGGTATTTTTTTGTGGCCCGTGATCCTCCTATTGTTACAGCTGAGTGTATGTTTTTGTTCTGTGGAGAATGCTACCTGGCATTATGATAATATATTATTTTAGTTAATATTTGTATTTTAACATAACACATAAAAGAGGCATACCTAGCTTTCCAGGACTAACAGGCAACCGTGTAATGAAAAAAGCTATGTGGTAGGAGTTGTTTCAGTCAGATTTGTATGGCTTTCAAGGGAAAAGCTTGGGAGGACTCTCAGTTCAAAATTGCAACATGGTCAGATTCACAGATCCAAAGCTTTCCCATGTGTTTATATTGTAAATATTTTTGACTTCATCAAATTATTTATTCATTAAAAGAATTTTTGTGAAGCACAGTGAGTGACAATCATTTTTATGAAACCCTGGAAATGACTGGTTGTATGATCTTACTTTGTGTGAATTCTCAATAAACGATGACCCATGCTGCTTGTGGTGTATTCCTGGTGTCCCAGGGCACTGGTGGAGGTCACCCCATCGCACCACACTGCAGGGGCAGGATGCCCCTGGGGCCTTGTCCTCGTTCACATTGTGCTTCTGCAGCAGGAAACACAATCCAGGTGACCTGTAAAGAACCTGACTTCTGGAGACCAAGATGTCCGAGGCGGAGACAGGGGTGCTGCATCTGATGAGGCTTGCGTGCTGCAGCACAGCATGGCAGAAGTGGGCAGAAGGGGGGTCGGGAGCACGAGGGAGCTTTCAGAGCAAGCCCACTCTCAGGGCAACTTGCCCACTCCTTCCTCGAGGGCCTTCATCCATCGCGGGCCCCCTCCCAGCACTGCCAGAAGGATGGCCGAGCACAGCATGAGTCTTAGAGCTGAGACACGCAGCTCACAGCAGGCCTGGTCACCTAGCACAGGCGTGGGGGGGCTCCTGGAAGGGAACCTTTGTCAGTCGGGCTCTACACTTGTCACTCCGGCCTGACCTGTGTTAGGGTCACCAGGAGCATGAGTGCTGACCTGGCTGGACAGGGGCCAGGGCAGAGGCTCACTGGCTGGGCACAGCCTCTTCCTGCCAGTGACACCTCCTGTCCCCTTCAGCCTCGCCCTAACCAGAAGCACAGCAAGAGCACAGCTGTTAAAGGGTTGGGGTCAGTGCGTGGCAGGGCAGCAGAATGCAGAGCTGAGGCTGCATCTAGGGAGAGCAAGCACAGCAGCCCACAGGAGGGTGTCAAGAGACGCTGCCGCGGAGCCAGGTAACAGTGCGCTGGCTTGGCCCTCTCAGAAGAGGTCACTGTGCTGGAAGCAACCACAAGGAACGATTCAAAACTAAAGAAAAAGTTCTGAACGGAGAAGCAGTTGACTGTTGGAGTTTCTCTGAACTGTGTCTTGCATGGAGTAGAAAATATCTGAGGCGATAGTGACCAAAAATCTCCAAGCTGGGTGGAAATTGTAAACCCATAAATTCAAGATGCTCAGTTCACTAACCCTTAGCCTAAGAATCATGAGGACCCCCAAAGTACATTATAACCAAGTTGCTTCAAACCATGACCAAGAAAAGTTTCATGATCCACCAGAAAGCAGACACTTGCACAAGAAAGCATCACAGCACAGTCTTGTGACTTCTATACCCAGCAAAGATACTTCCCAGAGCATGGTCAAAACCAAGAAAACGTCCAACATGCAAAAGTTGAAAGAATAAAGGAAATAAAGGTCTCAGAAAGAAGTCTGCGCCAACACAGGAATAAAAACACTGGAGGAGCTATTGGATGGATAAATGCCGAGGACCTTTCCTTAAATACCACCAAAAGATAACGCGCTAGAACAAAGGGACAGCAGATGGTTTGTTTACAACACGAACGAAAACGGGGGAGAATGGAAAGCAGAGGCCTTGTGCTGAGTCTTCTCCGCACACAAAGGAGCGTGACATCAGTACAAGGTGACAGTGATGAGTTAAAGATCACACTACAAATGCCAGAACAACCAGGATGACACTCTCTGAAGAGTTACGGTACCAAGCCCAGGGAGGAGATTGAGTGGAATCGCAAAAGTGACTCAATTTCCAAACGGTGGAGAAAGAAGAAGCAAAGTGCAGCAAAGAACAGATGGGACAAGCAGAACGTGAAGAGCAAGCCGCGGCTCTAAGCTCAGTGCCATCAATAACCACATTAAAATGTAAATGGGCGAAGCACCCAAATTAAGAGTCCGAGATTGCCAGACTACAAAGGGGAGAAAAGCAGCAGCCAACTATATGCTGTCTATAAGAAATCCATTTTACACATAAAGAAACAAATTTTTAAAACACCCATCTGCTTTCCTTAATATAACCAAGCTGCTGCATGCTACTAGGGAAGAATTACACAAACGGGGATGTTATGGCCACTATAAATTCATCGCATCCGCCCTTCTATTTCTGCTCCCTGTGGCAAAAGATCTAAGACTTCCCCACACTTGCAACAATGCCTGCTTCTTTCTTCACAGAAAAAAAAAAAAAGCCTCCTCCCTGTAACGTATCTGTCTCCACACTCACCCCTACCTCCCATTCACCAAATTCAGAGCGAGCGTCGAGACCAGAGACAGACAGTATGGGACACAGCTGGGCCCTGAGCTCAGAGAGGAGAGGATGCCTTCGGCGCTTGGGGAGCACAGAGCAGCCCACTCCAGCCATACTTCCTGAACTGGTGGCGAGGGCCTGGCAAGCACGCACCGTAACTGCGCTAGGGAAGCCAAGCAGCAAGCCCGGGAACATCAGACCGTCAGCACCTCGCATCACCACCTCCCACTCCCAACATGCGGGTTGAAACTCACACCTGATTGCAAAGGAGCGTGGCGTCCCTGGCTCTTGCCCCTAGTCCTGAAACACTGCTTTTCCCAGGCTCTTCTCTCACACTTCCTTCAAGACCAGCTTTAGCAGCTGCTTCCATGGCAGGGTCTCTCCGGTAGCCCCAGATTCCTCAGCCCGCAGAGGAGGTGATGGCCCAGGAAGTCCCATCTCTGGTAAAGTTCCATTTCTGAAACTCTTGTCGAGCCCTGTAGACTACTCAAACTTCTGATGTTCGCTGTCCCGGATGTACACAGCCCATGGTCAGGTTGATGTCTAGATGTCCCCCAAAGCCTTGTGCGCTCCCAGGTGGGACTCTTGGAAGATGACGGGATTCAGGGGGCTCGTAGCTGTCTTGTTCTTTGGTAGGATCTACTTGGAAGACCGCTACCTAGGGCTGTGGCTGGGAGGATCGATCTCCCCTGGCTCCCCCCTTCTCTCTCCACTGCCTGTCCTCCATGCTAGGACCGCCTGCCACGTAGGCCTGCCTCGGAACCAGCTAACTACAGACTGTAACCTCTACAAACTGTGACCTAGTGTCTCCACGCTAGGTGGCGTACATGCCTTGAAGGGAAATCTGTGCTCTGGTGTGTGTTCCACGTTTAGACAAACGAGGCTTTAGCGGGGTGTGGTGGTCCTGCCTGTGACCACACCACTCAGGAGGCTGAGGCAAGAGGATCGTCACAAGTCTGAGGCCAGCGGCCTAAACTAAAGCACAGAAGCAACCTGGCCCCTGCAGCGCCCCCACGTGGCCACTGTGCTGGTTGGGAGGTGGCTCAGCAGGTCCTCTCGTGCCTCCTGCAAGAGAAGACAGCCTCGCTGCCCTCGTCTTCGCGGTGAGGGCACTGACTTCCCATAAACAGGGTGATGTGGGATGCAGCTACTCAAGTGGGAACAGCCATGAGAAGGCTCCACACAGCCTGCCTGCTGGGCCCTCCCGGCCCACGCCCTGGGAGAGGCCAGCTGCTTGATGAACACAAGGCAGAGGCTGCCCAGCAGGGGACGGAAATGCCAGGCAGTCCCAGCAGTGGCCAGCAGGGGGCGAAGGTGCTGTGGTCTGGTAAGTGTCCCCTGAAGGCTCATGTCAAAGGCTTGGTCCCCACACCACAGTGCTGCTGGGAGGAGGTGGCGCCTACTGAGAGGAAGTTAGGTCACTGGGGGCGTAGCCCTGGGGGTACAGGTCCTTGCTGCTGCTGCTTCCTGGCTCGCTTTTGCTTCCCACCAGGAGGTGCTGCCTCCCCAGAGGCCCAAAGCCAACAGGGCCAAGTGGCCATGGGGCAGATCCTCCAGAACTGTGAATCACAGCCGAGCTTCCTGCCTTGTCAGGTGGTGCTACTCTGCTTTCCGTGTGGCAAAGTATCTGAGGTAATCAATTTAAAAAGAAAAGTTCGACATGGCCCATAGTTTGGGAGTTCCTGGTCCAGGCCCACTGGGCCCCGTTACCCTCATACATGTGGCAAGCGCAGGGTACGAGGACGAGAGAACGTGCGAGAACAAAGCTGCTCACCTCGTGGGCACTCGGAAGGACAGAGAGCCATAGGTTCAGTGTCCCCTTCCAGAGCACACCCCAGTGGCCTGCTACTTGCCCTGGAGCCTACCACTGAGGATCTGCCACCTCCTGGAGCGTCTCAGGCCAGCAACCCAGCCCGCAGCAGGCGGGCCCGGGGATGGTCAGACGGAAACCGCAGCAACCAGTTCTGTCACGCAGCAGAGCTGCAGAGCGGGTCTTCCAGGTCTGAGCGTGCTTCA
Organism: Myocastor coypus; assembly: GCA_004027025.1. Taxonomy (NCBI): domain Eukaryota; kingdom Metazoa; phylum Chordata; class Mammalia; order Rodentia; family Myocastoridae; genus Myocastor; species Myocastor coypus. The sequence goes on from PVJA010030766.1 coordinate 11,600, forward strand.
GATGCACAGCCAGGCCACAGCTCAAATGGGACATCCTGACAGAGCCCAGCCAGCACCCCAGCTGTCCCTCAGAAACTGTGAGATAATAATAATTGTCCTTTTACGAGGTTAGGTTCTGAACCTCAGACTTAGGCTCCAATTCTGGTATTCCTCAGAAGCTTCTAGAAATAGACACTTCTAGCCTAGAAATTCAGAAGTATAGATCAAAGCTCCTCTTTATGTACTAGGTTCTGGAAACTTCTTTCCAGAAGGGGACATTTCCTGAAGTGTGACTCAAGAGGCAATTATGTGGGTGCAAAGTGGGTCAGGTCTGCAATCCCAGCACTCTGAGAGGCTGAGGCAGGGGAGCTGCAAGTATGAGTCTTATCTGGACAACTCAGCCGCCGAACAAGCCCCTGTCTCAAGATACAAAATGAAGGACAGGGGATGTGGAGAATTCAACACAAATTGTCTGGACTGAAGCCCCAATACCATGGGGGGAAAGGGAGCATTTATTTTTATAACATCTGAATTTATTCTTCTATATATTAGAAAAGTGCTGACTTTCCATTTTGAGTGCTGATGGATTTCTTAGTTCCTGAGGGGACTTTTTGTGAATCGAGGAGTATTCACTACTAATCGTAATTTAGGCAGTGTCCCAGTTATCAATCTCAAGAATTTATGAGATAATTAGGACTCTTCTAGGTATTAAATAATCAATGTCATCCTAATATTTACACTTCCTCTACAACTTATAAAAATTATAGATTTAACAAAATAAATTTTCCCAATCAATATAAACCCTGATTACAAACTCAACTGAGCACTTTTAGATGCTTAATTAACTCTCAATTCTAACATATTAAGTCCCTTTAGTGTCCTAAGAGCCTTCAAATGCAAATGACCCCATAAAAACTGCAAAACTGACTAATACCCTCATACCCAGAGTGATTTCAATAAAGTTGGTGCCATAGCTTTTAATTATCACTGTTTTATCTTACTCTTATTCTTCTATAGTCCCTTACATTCCCCAAGTGAGTTACGTATCACTGTTATTTTACACCTTTCTGAAATTCTAGATGTTTCACAAGACCCCAAAGAAGGCATATTGCCTCTGCCTCCGGGAGAATGGCAGATCTTGGGTTGAGTTTTGGTGTGGACATGGTCAAACAGACCAGGTGGATTCTAACCTGAGTCACTAGGCCACAAGGTAAGTTTCTGTTTCTCACAAAGAGACTGCAGTTGTACTGGGGGACTCTATGTACCTGCCTTCCTTGATGATGTTAACTTTAAAAAAAAAAAATGTATTTGGTGCAGGGTCTCACTACACAGTTCAGTCTCCTGGTGATCCCCGTTTCAGCTTCCCCAGCACTGGGATTATGCGTGTGCGCCACCACACCTGGTCTTGGTGGCTGGCTCAGCAAGCCCTGGGGCAGGGCTAGCACAGCATGTGATACCAAGGCTCAAACTCCAGGCCCTGCGCTCGCCTAAGCAGGCACTCGGTCTCCTGAGCTATCTTGCCAGCCCATGATGGTAACTTCTGTGCCTTGATGCCTTCCCGATGAATCGTGTACTCTTGAACCTTTGTGCGCAGCCCCCACCTGCTCGGTTTCTCCGGCCTACTAGCATAACTGGACGCTCCCAGGCATCTGTCTTATCATCACCTTGCTGTAATTAGCAGGGTCGCCCTGAGGTAGAGTTCTCTCAAACAAAGAAGCAAGTCTGCAGTGAGCGCATTTCCACCTAAGAGCACTTGCTGGGCTTGTTACCGAGGAACACAGGCCTAGACTTTAACTGATTGCTGTGTAACCCAGCTGGGCTCAGCTGTGGCCGTGGCGCTTGTGCCTGCACACCCGTGGCTTAGGGTGACATTGCTTTATACAGGCTCCTGTATCTGACAAATGTCGGGCCACTCCTGGCTCACACTAAGGGTCTGCATCCGTATATTATAGACGGGCGTGGGTTTACCGAGAAAGTAAGATGCCCACAGATAGCAACACTGACTAAAAATGACGAGGAAAAGGCATGCTCCAGGAAGTCCACCCTTCCTTGGAGTCATCCTCCTTATTGTTACCTGGTCCTTATTATCACCCAAACCACTCCCTCAACTCCCACAAAATTTTTCCTCTTTTAGTTGTGGAATACTTTTAAGCACCAATATCCGGGGCCAGCGAGATAGCTCAGCACTCTAAATCGCCTGCTTGGGCAAATTTAGGAAGTGTGTGGGGACCATAGTTCAATCCCTGGCACCACATGCCATGCCAGTCCCTCCCCAGTGTGTCCGAGCCAGCCACAAAAATTACACACATTCCTACATACATACATACATATGCCATTGCCAGTCCCTCCCCAGAGTGTCTGAGCCAGCCACAAAAATTACATACATACACACATACATACATACATACATACATACATACATACCAATAGCTGGTCCCTGGAGATGTGTGAGCTTTAGTCTTGGAGAAGTGTTTCTGTTGTTTCTTTGGGGGAATTTTTTCTAACAGAGATGTCACTGATTTTACTTTTAAGGTCACATTAATGCTGATTTCTCCAATTGGGCACATTAGCATATTAGCCAGTCTTTCTAATAGCATCAGTCCACCTACTGCCAAGACATCTTCTCCAGGACTGATGTGCTGTAGAGAGACATCGCTTCCTTTTACGGTTTGTTTAACATTTTCAAATAAGACAAATGGAAAATAAATCATGGGGCTGGGATATAGCTCAGCAGCATGGTGCCTGCCTGGCAAGTGCAAGGTTCTGCGTTCAATTCCTGGCACAGAAGAAGAAGAGAAGGAAGGGAGGGAGGGAGGGAGGGAGGGAGGAAGGGAGAAAGAAAGAAAGAAAGAAAGGGAAGGGAAGGAGGGAAGGACAAGGAGGGGAGAGGAGAGGAGAGAGAGGAGAGTAGAGGAGGGGAGGGGCAGGGAGAAGAGAAGAGAAGCGAAGCGAAGAGAAGACACAGGCAGTCCTGGGATGTGCCGTGTCGCCTGTCCATGACCTGAGTGCTAGGAGGACCAGCCCCAAATGCGTGACCCGCCCTCACCTGAGATGTCCTTGCTGTCAGCCAGACAGAAGTGGTTTCTGTGCCTGGAGTGTCAAAACGTCACCACCTGGGGTCTTCCAGCAACAGAAGCCACTGCCCCTGTAGAGCCTCTATGTCCTAGGACAAGGTGCGGGAGGGCAGCGCAGGTGCCAGCCTTGTATCCCCCTGGCATTTATCGGTGGCTCGTGGCCCTTGAGGTCTTCAGCTGGTGGTGACAGCATGCCAGCTGGTCATCACGTGGGCATCTTTCCTCAGGTGTCTGAGCCTCTGTGTCTCCTCTCCTTATAAAGACACAAGTCACACTGGACTAAGGACACAGCCCACGCCACTAGGACGACATCCTCACTAGTTGTGTCTGCAGTGACTATTTTCAAGTAAGGTCATGTTCCCAGGGCCTTCAGCATATCTTTTCTGAGGACACACTGCAGCCCATAGAGACAGGCCTCGCAGGAGGTAGCACACAACCTTGGTCTGGTGCATGTCCCAGCCAGACTCCTCAGGTCACCAAGAGGAGAGGCTCAAGAGTCGAGAGGCAGCGATTCTCCAGAGTTAGTACGTCAGACCTTAAATGTCCCTAGCGAATGTCCCCCTGTGTTGACGTCTTACTCATAGCCCATGAGGCTACCGGAAGGGGGCGGAGCCCTCAGGGGCTGGGTGCAAGCAGCGGGAAGTGAGGTCACTGGGGGCGCCCTGGAAGGAATATGGAGATGGTGGCTGCTTCCTGGCTCTGCTTCCTGGTGGCCACACAGTAAGCACTGCCAGCAATATGTGCTTCCTCACTGGGGCTGACCCAAAACCATTGTGGGCCCCGTGGTCATGCACTGAATCCTCTGAAAACACAAACCAAAGAAGCCCTTCCTCTAAGTTATCTGAACTATTTCTTACAGAAACAGAAAGCCAGCACGAAGTGCATTGGGCCGGCCCAAGGCTCACCCCACAGGCCTCCTGCCTGCTGTGGGCCTCGAGACCCAGTCCCAGGGACCGCTGCTTGCTCCTTTTGGTCTAGGCAGAATCTTAACTGAAAGGGTGGCTGAGTAACCAGAAATAAAACTGAGAGCAGTGAAATAGTTTGGAAAAAGAAACCATCATCTAATTGCCCACACAGAATTTTCTGAGCTATGAAAGGATTTCCCAGCTTTACTCCAGGAAGCAGCCTTTACCCTACACACAGGAAAAATGATCACCACGTTCTGCAGAGCCCGTTTGTGGCGCCTCCTGAGAGTGCCACTGTCCACTGTGCCGAAGTCGAGGCTGGCTTCTTCGTACTTGGTTCTTATCCCTGATCTGTAGCAGCTCACAAGACTGTACCTTGTCTCCTGTCTCAAAGCAAAACACAGATGCCGAATAATTTTTCAAGGTCACTCGAATGTCCTGGGGCAGGTCCCTTCCATCACTGCTGGATGTTTCCGAATTTTATTTGATTCGCATGCCTCGAGGCTCGGCTCCGTTTCCATGCCTACCCTCAGGGAACTGTTAATCTCATGGGGGAGAAATGTCTAAATCTCAGAAGTGAACAGATTACAGGTCCTGGAGAATGCTTTATACATGGGCATACAGAAGGTCATTAATCAAATGCACATTACGGATCTAGGCAGACCTCTCTGGTTTTCAGGGGGAAACGAACCTAGTCTGCACTCAACAAAAGCCCCTCTTTGGAAGACCCTGGCAGTGAACAGCCAAGAAGCAGCTGCTGAGGGCGGGGCTCAGGAGCTGGGTATGGGCCTGGCATTACTGGAAGGGTGGCATGTGACAATGCCCAGGGTTTTGCAGGCTTTTCCTAAGCACAGTGGTCGCCCATCAAGCACTATTTCTAAGACATAAATGCCACCTGACCCTCATGTGCATATCAAGTTCCTCCATGTTTGTGTGAAATGTGATTCTACAAAGTTTGAGAAGGGGTGGGAAGATCCTGGCTCCGGACGTAAATCCTGTCCCCTCTCTTGACCCCAGCTCCATACTGTTTGGTCAACTCAGAATTCCCCCATCCTGACCTCATCTCAGAAAGCAAGATTTAAGATTAATCCAGGACAGTTGCTGAAGAACTTAATGGGAAACCAGACCCCTGTGTGCAGCACTTGGCCTGTGGTTCTGGCCCTCCTCCGGGACTGGCCTGGTCTGCTACACAGGTGACGAGGCTGCAGGGAGGTGCAGGGAGGTCTGGCTTCCCTGTAGGCTCCTGTACAACCATCTATCAGTGGTTGGTGACGTGCACCCCAGTTCCAGCACAGGTCCCATGAATTAAGGACTTGGAATTCCACAAGACTGCTGACTTCAGACACCAACCGCAAGTGCAGGGCCCTGGAGCTACTGTGGTGCCTGAGCAACCGGGACAGCTATGAGCCTAGGGGTTCCCACAACTCCCCTTGGGTTGTATAATTCACTGAGGTAATTTAGAACTTAGCCAAGCTGCACACCAATTCCACTTCTCTCTCACAGAATGTACAGAGGGCCAGGTCTGGGTAGGGCGTAGACATAGAAGACCTGCGTCCTCCCCAGGGAATCATGGTGCACCACCCTCCTGGGACTGCAGTGTGCTAACAAGTGTGGCGTCACCGAGGAGGGTGTCTGAGCAGGAGCACCGGTCCAGTGGAAATGGAGCACGGAGCAGAGAGGCGCTGGCTTTCTACTCAAGGAACAGCATGCAGGGAGATATGAGCACATCTCTTATAGCCAATCCTGGGCCAAGACTGGCTTCCCTTGGGGACAGATAAAAAGAAGCCACCAGAATTCCCCACTCATAACAGACACCTGTGGTATCACCTTCTGGAAAAGCCTGTGGTCCCCATGGTCCTGAGCTCATTGGGGAGCCACATTGCCCTGGAGAAACAACCCAGCCCATTCTGCCTAGTACCAATTTAAGGCTCCGCCCACTGGGATTCTGGGACACAGCCATGCAGCTGTCCCCAGCAGTGTGGCTACCCCAACTCTGATCATGGCCCCCGCTCTCACAGCCCAGGAAGCACCCCAATGGCTCACCCTGCAGGGTGCTGAAGAAGGACCTAAGTGCACTACCTAACCATCCTTGAGCCTTGGGAGGCAGCAAGCCCTGAGTTATTCAGGCCACAGAGGACCAGGAGGATCAGAGGGACATCTACTTGGCCACCCAGGCCCTCAGACAGAGCTGGCAGTCTCACCCATGCATCCTTCTACACTCAGGAGGCAGCTGGACAGACTGTGCAAAGGTTGGACCACTGCAGCTGAGAAGCAGACAGGCAACAGCCCAGCACCCTCAGCCCCAGGACAAAATCCATGTTGAGTAGGTTGGGCCCCAGAGGCCCTGCAAAGTTACCTGTGCCAACCTCAGTTACTGTCAGGTGCCTTATCTGGGCTACTGGGATGGGCTAGATACTGAGACATACCCTGCTCCACAGCCAGGCAATGTCACACTCCCAGGGTCCAGATGCCCCATGGAGGCTGCGAACCACCCCCACGGCCACAGGTGAATGGCACACTCACCCTTCCTCGTTGCATCCAGAGCCACAGTCCCACAGCAATGCCTATAAGGCCCCCGAACCATGTGACCACATCCAGGGCTGCAATCCCATGGCCCTGCGTGTAAGGATCCTGAACCCAGTGATCACATGCAGGGCTGTAATCCCACAGCCCTGCATGTAAAGACTCCTGAACTATGTGACCACATCCAGGGCCACAGTCCCACAAGCCCTGAGTATAGGGATCCCGAACCACGTGATCGTATCCAGCGCTGCAGTCCCATAAGCCCTGAGTGTAAGGATCCTGAACCACGTGATCGCATCCAGGGCCGCAGTCCCACAGCCCTGCATGTAAGGACCCTGAACCATGTGACCACATCCAGGCTGCAGTCCCACAAGCCCTGTGTGTAACGACCTCAAACCACATGATCACAACCAAGGCTGCAACCCCACAGTCCTGCATGTAAGGACCTAAACCATGCACAAGCACCCTCAGCGTTAGTTAAAGAAGCTGTGGAAGCAGAAGCGCATGGAGCTACCTGCCCAGAGCAAAGCCTCTGCAGCCTCTCCAACCAACACCACAGGACACATCACCAAGAGAAAGGTAACTGTGAAAGCCTGCCACTAGACCAGAGGAGGTAAAGCCTGCCAGGCGCTCAGACACCACCGTAGGGGTGACACAGCCACACTCCAGCACCAGCCCCAGCCCCAGGGAGGAAAATCAATAAATCGCTTTTAAAAGTATTTATCATGCTTAGGGATTTACAGGACAATTTACATGAGAATGTAGA
>PVJA010030767.1:0-25499 GCA_004027025.1 Myocastor coypus
AGAGATTACAAGTATACACTAACATAGCCAGCAATGGGGGCCTTTGGAAAATTATAACACAGCCAGTAGTGGTGGCACACTCCTGTAATCCCAGCATTCAGTTGGCTAAGGCAGGAGGAACATCATGAGTTCAAGGCAAGCCTGAAGTACTTAGCAGGACCCTGTTGGGGAGATAGAAAGGAGGGAGGTTAAATTAAAAATTTTAGACAAGGGCTGGCCAGATAGCTCAGTGAACTAAAGCATCTGTTTAGGCAGAATGCTTGGGCCAGGTTCAATCCCAGGAGTTTAGTGCTGGCCACACCCCCAGGGTGCACTGCATCAGCAGTTGAGAGTGGGTGTGGTGGTACATGCTTGTAATCCCAGCCCTAGGGAGGCTGAAAACAGAGAATGACCATGAGTTGGATCTATGAGCGAGACCCTGTAGATCCTGTACTAAGTACATGAAAAGTCAAAAAAAAAAAAAAAAAACTTAAGACAATTGGAAAACTTGAGGCAGTTTTATGCTTTAGGACCACCTCCTAAATAAGGATAAATGGGATACAGCTAAACGAAGATGGCGGCAATGTAGCTCCAGAACTGTGAGTCAATCAGAGGGTTTTTTGGTACCAGGAACCAAACTCACAACCTTGCAAGTGTGTGGCAGGCGCTGTGTGGCAGAGCTACACCCCTGACCCAAGGTCTGAGTTACTGGTCCAGAGTACACACATCTTGAGGCCAACTGTCATAGGAACAAATTAATAAAAGACCCTTCCTGGATTTTAGTGGCAATGGCTCCTGGAATCGTGGCCCAGAGGCAGAGTGAGGAACTGTGCAGAGATGGTTTTAACTACCTGAGCCTCTGTATGCGTGGGCTACAAAGGCCATCTCCAAAGTTCAGGTGCCGGGCTATGCTGCCTCTTTAATGGAGCCAGGACCACAGGGCTGGTTTGCATGAGGTGTTTCTAGGCAGGGCTGGAGTCAGGCAACCAGTCTGGGTGCTTTCTGTCCCAAAGTGGTGCACGGAGGGCATCGCATCCACTGGGCAATGTGAAGTGTGGTATGGCTACAAAGGCAACCCTGGGAAGGGAGGTGGGGAGACACAGTGACCAGAGGGCCCTGCGAGGTCCCAGAGATGCAATGGAGAAGTTGGAGACATCAGCCCTTTCCCCTAATCATTCTGACCAGGCCATGTTAACTTTCCCCCCGCTTGGGATGGAACCCAGGGCGTTTGCGTATTATACAGTGTTCTCTAGTCCCAGTCCTTTTGTCTAAGACAAATTTTGGCTAAGTTGCCAAAGGTGTGATCCTCCTGCCTCAGCATTCTGAGTAGCTGGAAATTTAATAGTAAAAATAGCACTGGGAAAAACGTTTACAGTGAGAGCAAGAAATCACAGAGCCTTGGTGCTATGAAGTGTTTTCATGTTTATTTCTTCCTGGCCCTACAACTGACCATGTTTGCATTTTAGTTCACACATTCCAAACCACAGGAATAGTAGCTCTGATCGCAAGGAAGCAGCGCATAAGCAAAGCTGCATTTCTGTGGGGTCCTTGCTGGGGTCTCCCTACAGGCTTTTGGGTGTAGAGGTAGAGGTAAGGGGGCTGCTTGGGGGCACAGGTGTGGAGCCCTGAGTGAGGCCAGGTTTCACTGTGCTGACCCAGTCAATCCCTGCCCAAGACACAGGACTGAGCTGTCGCTAAGCAGGTCCCCAGAGACTATGACGGAGGAACAGGGGATGATGCTGAAGGAACAGCTTCCCCCTCTGATCCCTTCTCTGAGCGTCTAAGACAAAGGCCCTGGGCCTCTCTAGGTCTCCCCAGCCTAGAATTTATTAATGGGCAATGAAGTCTTCATTCCACTACTGTATACCGCTGTCCCAGTCTCTGGCTTGCGCTGTCACTCCTTCACAGGAACCAGCAGGGTTAGTCTTCAATCACAGCGAGACACTTTCCCCTAGAGAAGGCTGCTCACCTGCCCCATCCCCAGCCCGCAGTTGTCAGTGTCTGCTGGGTCACCCAGCTGGGGATGCAGGGTTGACAGGACGATGGGGGCAATACCTCCCTTGTTGCCTAGACCCTGGGAGATGCTCAGGAATGCTTAAACAGTGGCTGGCAGACAAGCGGAAGCAGAGAGATGCAGCTCTGCAAAGGAAGGGGACCAGAGATGCAGGGAGCGAAGGGGAAGGGGATGTAAACAGCCCAGAGATGTGTCCCGGGCCAGGCCACCTCCCCATGATGAATGGGACCAAAATGCACTGCAAAGGTGCTGAGAAGAATTTTTGAAGCTGTGACTGAATAAAATCAAAGTATGGGCTGGGGATATAGCTCAATGGCACAAACACGCCTGCCTGATAAGCGCAAGGCCCCAAGTTCAATTCCTGGTACAAAAAAAAAAGAGGCTGAAAATGAGTAGTAGCAAATGGAAAAGAGAATGCAGTTCAGGAGGAAGGGTGTGAGTTTCCACAGAGGGACTGGAGCCTGGGCCACTGCTTGGAATTCCTTTAGGTCCCTTTGAAGTCCCCATCCATAAATAGCGATGAAGGTGGAGTGCAGCAGTGTAGTGACAAGGCCGAGGACACCTAGCAGAGCACAGAGGCCAAGCAAAGTGCTGTGATCCCAGCACTCAGGAGGCTGAGGTAGGAAGATCGCTGTGACTTGAGGCCAGTCTCGGCTATGTAGTGAGTTCAAGGCCACCCCGAACCACATAGCGAGACACGTAAGTAAGAAAGCAGCACAGAGGCTCAGGTTTCGTTCTTAGCCCTCAACTTCAAGACCGTCAGCAACTTGTCCTGAGCCTCTCCACCAGAAAAGGAAGCTCTCATAGCCTCGAGCCCCTTACTTCTTTCCTCGACACAGGTAATCCGCATTCACCATGGGAAAATGCCACATCGCTCTTTATTGACTGCTGGTGCCTGCTCCAGGCCCATCTCTCCAGCCACAGGGTTCCCAGGCAAATGGCTGTCACCCAGACGAGGTGCAGTGGAAGCCAGCACACACCTTGGTGTTAGGGCTGCAGGCTCAGGTCTCCTCGAACTCCTGCTCGCAGTAGCCGACCCCGATGGGCTGAGCCTGGACACCCCGCCTGCAGAGGACAGGGAGAGAGGGAACACAGGGTCTCAGAGCCTGCGACAACCCCTCTATGGAACTCACAGTCCCTTCCCCACTTCTAGAACCTCAAACTGTCCCTGGGCAAAAACATGACTTGAGAAAACTCACTGGGGAGCCCTGAGACTTCATACTGCTGCCCGCCTCTATATCCAAACCCCAAGTAATAGGAGTTAGGAAAGAAGAAGAAACCTGACAGGTGCCCGGCACTCTAGATCTACATGGCCATTATTTTGGACAGGGTCTTGTTATATGGTCCAGGCTGTTCTCATGCCAACCCTTCTGCCTCCGTCTCCCGAGTGCTGTGATTACAGGGGTATGCCACACTATACCCTGCTTTTTTTTTTAGACCAGTAGTTCAGGCTGTCCTTAAATTCACTACGTAATTTGGACTGGCCTTGAACTGGTGGCAATCCTGCCGCAGTCACCATATCCAGCTACAGCCATTTATCTTTAAAATGAGAATGAACTGGGGCTAGTGGTGGAACAGCTGCTTGGCCTAGGGGAGTCCTGGGGTTGAACTCCCAACACCACAAAAAATGCTATGGGGATGAAGTTTGTCTGCCAGACAAATAGGGCATGGGGTGGCCCAGTGAGACAGTCTGTGATGGCCTGAGCTCTTGACACTCCTCTGACTCAGCAAAAGGTCCCAGCTAGCGCTGTCCCACTCCCTATGGGAGCCCCACGGCCCAGTTACCTCAACAACAGGCAGCGGAAGTGTGACAAACGGGTTTCAGCGAAGTCTAGGTTGGTGGTCAGGTTGCTGCTCCACAGCCTCTCGGCAACTGCCCCTCCCCTGGGCCTGGTGGGGTAGGAGGGAAGAAAAGCAGCTGGCTAGGCCCAGTCCTGCAGAAGCTCAAGACCCAGGCAGGCACTCGACACCATGCTCTGAGTAGAACCCAGAGCTGCAGAGCTCCCAGGCAGTTCTCGGGCTCTGCTCCCTTTTGCTAAAATGCTTCGCTCTCTCCCAAAGACAAGAGGAAGCTCTGAAGGCACCAGGAACTCAGCTTGGCCTCAGACCGTCAGTGACCCTCCTGCCTCAGCCTCCAAAGTGCTGGGATTACAGCTATGAACCACTACACCCAGCTACTGGATGGGTTTACATAAAGTCAAGACCCTGACCATTCAAGGAGCCTGCCAAGGGAAGAAGAATCTCCCAGAAACCCCTGGTTGTGTCTGGGATCCTGAGCAAGGCATTGCTCTGGCCCAGGCTACCCTAGGTCTCTTCATGATGCATGGTGACAAGAGCCACTCCACATATCCGCTGGGCTGGAGGTACAGATACAGGAATCACGCAGGACCTAAAAGTTCTGTGTAGACAGAAGGAGGTCACGGGTCCTGAGGTGGCAGATGGGACTGGCTCTGTAGGAGAAACAGCCCTCAGCCCTCAAATCAATGCTCTAACTCCTCCATGGCCCCTTACCAGAGTCTGGGAACGAGGTTTGTGCTGTCTACCCACTCGCCCCACATGCAGGCTTCTCCTCCGATCACTAGCGCCTTCTCCTCAGGGGACCCTAGGGGAAAGGACAAGCTAGTGAGGGGGTGTGGCTGAGGGTTCCCTTCAATCATCATCCCCCTGTGGCTCTGCACCACCTGGGTCACTGCACTTCCTAACCTGCCATGTCTGTCCCAGACCCCTGCTTCCCACCCTGGGTCTTAGCCGGGCTCTGTGTGTAGAAAGGTCAGCACCCGTGTCACCTGTGAAGTCCAGGGGCTCAACCTTGTACATGTCCTTCCAGTCAGCACCATACGTGATGCGGTTCAGGTACCAGGGTGCTGACAGCAGAGCCCGGAAGCCGGCCTTGGTGACCAATCCCACCTCTTCCATGTAGCTGACTGGCTTCTTATCCCGCCACACCTGCACGATGGTGTCTGGCCGAATCTGTCATGCAAGAGGTCACAGGGTGGCAGTGGCAGTGAGGGGGGATTCCTGGGCCTCATACTTCTACAAGCAACCAGGGCCAAGGGGGGTAAGGACTCCCTAGTCCCTGGCAGCACAGATGTCACCAGCATGGGGGCCCAGGGGCCACTATGTCTTAGAGTCTCTGATGCTTCTCACTGTGCGACAAGGAGTGAGGATCTCCCTAATTATTAGGAGGAAGGAGACCAGGGCCCTGTTCAAGGGACCCAGATGCCCAGTCAGGCAAGAAACACATGACAGCCTCAGGGGTCCCAAGGAGCAACGGTGATCACTTTGTAGTATGAGAAGAGAGCCAGGTGCGGTGTTCCACTCAGGATCTCAGCACTCAGGAGGGAGGCTGAGGCAGGAGGATTGGTGCAAGTTGGAGGCCAGCCTGAACTACATAGTGAGACCCTGTCTAAAAGACAATCAATCAATCAATCAATCAAATAAAGACTCTGACACCCTAACCTGGGGCTCACATCTCTGAGGCCTTTCTAAAAGGGAAATAAGGGACAGTCCCAAGTCCTCTGACTGTGTGAGAGCTAGCCAGGAATTGCCCAACACTTGGGAGGCTGAGGCAGGAAGGTCACCTTAAACTGAAGGCCAGCCAGAACTATATAGTGAGACCCTATCTCAAAACTACCAAAACCTAACTAAATAAAATAAAATCTAACACAGCCGGGGGCAAGGGAGACAGGAGGTGGCTTCCCAGGGACACAGCTTCTTTGTCCCTGGCTCACCTTGACTTTGTTGTCAAACACTTCCTGCCACACCACGTAGCCCTTCTCGTAGGCAGAGACAATGTCCAGCAGCCTGGTGAGGACAGGGGTGGCAGGTGCTGGGCTCGGGGCTTGGCACTAGCCTCTCCCAGATTGGGTGATGCCTTCCCTATGCCTGGAACCCACTCAGTGTGCACCAAGGACAGGACCCAGGTGGCCTTCAGGGCCTGGAGTGGTCAAGCAGGGTCCCCCTGTGGAGGTGACCAACCCCCTCCCATTCCTCACATTTGGATGTAGAAGGACTCCAGCTGCTGGTAGTCATCAAAGCCCTTCTTCTTCATGAATTCCTGGATATCTGGGTTGGACCTCCTAAACACGAAGAGAAAATGAAGAGTTAGTGCCCTGTGCATCCCAAAAGCCCGCAGCCTAGGATTGGTCCCTGGCCTTGGCAGCTATCCTTGTCACCCAAAAATAGCCAGACATGGTGGGTTACACCTGCAATCCTAGTACTTGGGAGGCTGAGGCAGGAAGACTGCTATGAGTTCAAGACTAGCCTGAGCTACAGAGCAAGATCCTGTCCCAGAAAATACCCCCTCCCCCCAATACCCCCAATCCACTGAGGAGCTCAGAAGTCCTACACACAAAAGGCGTAGCCAATGGCTGGTAAGACAGCTCAGTGGACTAAGTGCCTGTTCAGGCAAGCACAGGGACTGGGGTTGGGTCTCCAGCACATGTGGTGCAGCCCACAGACACACTGAGCTGCCACCAAGACCAGGTGTGGTGGTGCACACCTGTAATCCAGTGCTGGAGAGGCTGAAAACAGGAAGATCATTGTGAGTCTGAGCCGTGTAGTGAGACCCTGTAGCAAATGTATAAGTTTAAAAGAAAAAAGGAGAAAGAAAGGCGTAGCCAAGCCAAGCAAAGCTGTGTGAAGCAATGTTTGCCACTGACATAGTAAGAATGGAAGAATCAGGACCTCAAGAGTCTGGAGTCCCCAGCCCCTCTTCCCACGTCAAGCCCCTGCACACTGGGCCCTAGCTCCCTTCCCTGGCATGTGGCTGCACACCGAGCATGCCCTCTGCCCCCTGCCAAAAACCCTGTGCCCACCATCCTCCTAGAGGGTCTTTCCCTGCCTAAACCCTCAGAAAAACCAAGCTGTTTTCCCAGAGCCAAGGCTTCCCCCCGCTTCTCCCTAAGGAGCCCCTCCGCATCCACTGAGGGCCCCACATCTGAGGGTTGGGACTTGTGATTTAATATTCATTAGAGGCTGTCATCGCTTCTTCAATTCTGGGCTTGACTCTTTGATCAGACTATTTTAAGCCTTCATAAGTAAGGATTCTTTTTCTCTATCCTAGATTTTTCCAAGACATTTCTGTGCTCCAAGCTAGTTTTTCTATAAATATCTCCTGCAGAAGAGCAAGACAGCCTTCCTGAAGTTGGGTAGGATTTCAGGGCCAACACTTTTGCAGTGTTAGGCTGCAGGTCATTTCCAGAGCAGGGCTGGTCAGCAGGTTTCCAGAGAACCCTCCACTCGGAGCAAGCAATTAATTGACCAGGCCAGGATGCAGAGGGATTGAAGGATTCATACCAGCAGGTGAAATCCACCTCATCTCCTCCAAGGTGAAGGTAAAAATCCGGGAAGACAGAGCTGATCTCTAAGAAGAAGGAGCTCATGAACTTGTAAGTACTGTTCAGAATGGGATTCACCGGTCCAAAGTTGCCAGAGGGCTGAGACCCAGCGTAGCACGGAGTCAGCAACCCGGGCACACCTACATCAAGAGGAGCCACGTGAGTGTCACAGAAACACATCAAGCGACACAAATAAGAAAATTGTGTTCAGAAACATCACACAGCACCAGATGTGGTGGTGCACACCTGTAATCCCAGCACTCTGGAGGCTGAGGCAGGAGGATCATTAAGGGTTTGAGGCCAGCATGGACTACACTGCAAGACCCCATCTCAAAACAAACAAACAGCCAGGTGTGGTGGTGCATGCTTGTAATCCAAGCACTACTGAGTTTGAGGTCAGCCTGGACTATACGGTCAAACCCTGTCACAAAACAAAACAAAAAACATCATGTGTTTGCAGGTCAGGCATTCAGCAGCACAGGTTACCACATGTCATGATTTGTGGTTTTTGCAATGTGGAAAATACAGTACAGGACATATTTTATAATATGAATTTATAAGGAAGGAATCACACAAGTGCAGAAAATCTATCCACCCACTAAATACTAAGGATTCCAGCTGAGGACCTGGATCCTGATACCTTGTACGAGTCCAAATGAAAACATAGAGCTCATAACAGTGCCTCCCACAGTCCAACTGGAGGCCTAGAGTTCAAAACGAAGTCTCCTGCAGGTCTGCTTCATGGATCTGTGCTGGAAAAGGCCCGAAGGTCAGTGGTGGAAGCTAAAAAGTCTATGCCAGGGGGATGAAGGATCCGAGCTACCAGGCTGAGGAATCTGAACTGGAGCTAGGAAGCAATGCTCAAGGTAAGCACCAGGGCTTCCCCAAAGGTACCACAGCCATCCTCTGCAGCAGTGAGGTCCCACGCTCCTCCAGCAATGAGGAAAGCCAAGCTCCTCTCAGGAAACTCAATGTGACAAGCTTCTCCAGGAGACTCAGCTGGGGCCAGGAAGTGATGCTTAAGGTGAGGACCAAAGCTCCTCCAAAGTCCATCAGGAAAGCCAGCAGGAGCCAGGGAGATAGCTCAGTGGAGGAAGTGCTTGCCTGGCAAGCGCAAGGTCCTGAGTTTGATCCCGGGTACACCAAAAAAATAAAAAAAAAAAAAAGAAAGAAAGAAAAAAGAAAAAGGAAAGGCAGCCTGACAAGGTCCTCCAGCAGAACAGCTGAAGAGAACTAGCAGCTCCCAACAGCTCCATCAGCTTCTCCAAATAGTGTCCCTAACAGCATTCTAGCAGCTTCTTCTGTTCTGCCTTTAGGCTGCTGGCAATAATCCTCAGGTGGGCCTCCTGCACCCAGCACCATGCTAGTTTAATTCAGCTGGGTGTAATAAGTTGACTACAATTAGAAATGCACTACAGCCATCATCAGAAAAAGACCAAGAGCCACACACTGACAGAGGCTGGTCAAAGTCAGGCAACCGTAAGCCCTGCTTGATGCCCTGCTTTTGGCAAAAGCCACCCTGTCACCTAAGGCTGCCCTCCACCAAAGCTTTGAGGTGGAACAGCAACCCAAGAGACTCTGAGCTGATTCATGCAAAGCTTCCGCCATCACCTCCTGGATACGGGTCACTACCTGAAGCTCCAAATTCTCCAGGCCTGGGCCTAGAGCCTTGTTCCCTCCTGAGGCTGAGGCCAGGCAGCAGCCTCTTACAATATCCTTTTTTGTTTTCCAGATGAGGTCTTGCTAGGTAGTCCAGGCTGGCCTCAAACTCACAATGGTTCTCCTGCCTCAGCCTCCCACATAGGTTTTAGTCTGGGGGACTTGCACTAGGGCCTGGAGTGTACAGACTCTCCCTAAGTTTCCTTCTTTTAGATACTTTCCTTGGGGGTCAGATTCTTCAGTGCCCACTCTGGGAAAGGGCAGTGTGGACATCTGGGACTTGTCTGCTCGGTCCATCCACTAAAGTCAAAAGTGGCCTCCTTGGGCTTGGGAGATAACTCAAGGGCATAAGTGTCTGCCTGGCAAGTGCAGGGTCCCAAGTTCAATCCCCAGTACCGCACATACAAAAAAGTGGACTCCTTAGCATGGTATACCAGTGTAGGCCTACGATCCTAGTACTGGGGAGGCTGAAACAGGAGGATCACCAGGAGTTCAATGCCAGTGGGGGCTACATGAGATCCTATCTCCAAATAAGTGGAGTGGGGCTTCCTGGGTAACAGTTTTTCCTGTTTCAATTCCTAGGCAGGAGAAGGGCTAATGAGATAGCTCAGCAGACTAAGCACCTGCTTCAGCAAGTGCAGGGTCCAGGGTTTGATGCCAGTACTACATAATACACTGGCCCTGCTCCTAGGCACACTGAACCGCAATGGAATCCAGGTGTGGTGGTGCATGCCTGCAATTCCAGTGGTGGGGAGGCTTAAACCAGTTGGATCACTGGAGCCAAGCGTGGTGGCACATGCCTGTAATCCCACCACTTGGGAGGCTGAGGCAGGAGGATCAGTGTGAGAGACCAGCCTGGGCTACAAAAGTGAGCTCAGGGCCAGCCTGAACTGTATAGCAAGACTTGTCTCAAAAAAGAAAAAAAAAAAAAAAAGTTGGATCAGCATGAACCTGAGCTGAATAGTAAGACCCTGTACCAAATACAAAAATTAAAAAAAAAAGATATGCAACTTAAGTACAAGTGGGTAGAAGACAGAACCCAGACCAATGCTAGACATGCCCCAAGCCAGTATCATGAAGCCATTTATTTATTTATTTAATTTAGTGGTGCCAGGGAGTGCTTGTGAGGCAGGCTCTTGTGTTGCTGAGCTATCTCCCTGGCCCCAGAGGAACAACTCTTACCTGGTCCCCAGGACAGCGTATGGCCAGGGGTGTCAAATTCTGCCAGCACACGGATTCCCCGCAGCCGTGCATATTCAATGACTTCCTTAACATCCTGTGGTGTGTAGATGTGAGTGACAGGGTTGTAGGACCCCTGGAAGGTACAAGACAACACTCACACTCATGTCCTTAAGACTGTCAAAGTAGAAGACACTCAAAATATCCCTCAAAATCCTCCTCAGGTACCAGAACACCTGCCCTCAGCCCTTGGGAATAAGGGACTAGCTTCAAGAAGTTTTACCGTAATTTTTGTTTGGTTTTGGTTTTTCTGAGAGAGGGTGGTGTTATGTAGTCAAAGCTGGCTTCAATCTCAAGGCACTGCTCCTGCCTCAGCTTCCCAAGTACTGGGATCACAGGTGTGCACAACCATTCCCAGGTAAGGACATTTTAATTTTTATCTATCTATCTATCTATCTATCTATCTATCTATCTATCTATCTATCTATCTATCTATCTATCTATCTATCTATCTATCTATCGTGCAGAACCGGGGATTGAACTTGGGCCTTTGCACTTGCCATGCAGGCATTATTCTACTGAGCTCTCTTCCAAGCCCTTCATTTTTAAAATTTTATACATTTCATACAGGATCTCCCTATGCAGCTTGGACTCGTAGCAACTCTCCTGTGTAAGCCTCCCCAGAGCTGGGATTACAGGCATGTACCACCAAACCTGGTTTTGAGTCAGCTTGGGAGGCCTGTGGCAGCACAGCATATAGTACCAGGGATTGAACCTGGATCTTTGCACTTGCCAGGCAGGCACTTGCAACTGCTGAGCTATCTCTTCAGCCTAAGCACTCTTATCATGTTGGACAAATGCCACATCTACTGTTTTATGTGAGCAGGCCGAGAGAGTGAGGCCCACTGGACTCCCTAAAAAACAAGTGAGACCACAGGACACCATCTCCTGCAGGTCACAAAGCTAACAAAGGGCATAGCTCACATTGGAGCCACTGTCCTCCCCTCCATTGGGGTCTGCTGAAGCTGGGGGCTGCTATTCTTGCCAGCATGGCTCACATAGGTGTGGCCGTGGAGCTGGGAGCTCAGGCTGGGTGACATTGCGCCATACCTTTCTGGAGAGCTCAGGGAAGGTGATGCTGTCATACGGGAAGGATGGGTCATCCACCAGGTGCCAGTGGAACACGTTCAGTTTGTTGTACGCCATGACGTCCTGTGATAGAGCACAGCCAGTGACCTCTCTGGCAAAGCCCTGATCAGCCCAGCCCACCTCCAAGGGCCACCCCTCCTGCCATGAATTCCCATCTGTGGGCACATGAGATGGTGCTGCGTGTGTATACAACACACC
Source organism: Myocastor coypus (assembly GCA_004027025.1). NCBI lineage: Eukaryota > Metazoa > Chordata > Mammalia > Rodentia > Myocastoridae > Myocastor > Myocastor coypus. The sequence continues at coordinate 11,518 of PVJA010030767.1, forward strand.
TTCACTCCTTCCTCACCCCTCTTCCAACCTCTCTGTCCCCTTCCCTTCTGGAAGAGTTCCATCTTTCTGTTTCATGTTATCTTCCTTTGCTGTTTAACAATATTCTGGATTTTTCACCTAACAGACATCATGTGATACCTAAATCTTTTTTTTTTTTTAAACTTCGGCTCAGCTTGTCGGTGGGGGAGGGGGTTTGCCTGGCATAACATGTGGTGCCAGATCAAACCATGGTCCCTGCAGTTGCCTAAGCTTGCCTAGGCAGGTACTTTTAGACTGCTGAGCTATCCTGCCAGCCCCAAGTGATACTTAAATTTGCAAGTCTGATTTACTTGATTTAACCTATGGTCTAGCAATGCATCTGTTTTCCTACAAATGACTCCAGCTTGTCTTTCCTTGTAGCTGAGCTGCAATGTATAAAAACACCACATTTCCTTTGTCCACTCTGCTGTTAGTGGACATAGAGGCTGCTTCCAAGATTTGGCTATTATGAGTTGTGTTGCTACAAACAGGAGTGTGCGTGGGTCGCTGTACTATGATGTCTTTAGTTCTTTGGGAAGGTACCCACAAGAGGAATAGGATGGCTGGCATTATTATTTTTAATGTATTGGTACAGGTCTCACTACACAGCTCAGACACATAACGATCCTCCTGTTTTCAGCCTCCCCAGTGCTAGGATTATAGGCGTGCACTACTATGCCTGGTCTTGGTGGCCAGTGGAGCATGTGGTACTGAGATCAAACCCCCTTCCCCACACTTGTCTAAGGAGGTGCTTAGTTCACTGAGCTATCTTAGGGGCCCTGCATTATCTTTTTCTGAGATGACTCCAGGCACACCAGCAGGAGGAAGGCTACAAATTCTACACCACCTTTCTGTGTATATATGTCTTTTTGAGACAGGATCTCACTATGCAGTTCAGGCTGGCCTTGAACTTACTATATAGTCCAGGCTGGCCTCAAACTTGCAGTGAGCCTCCTGCCTCTGCCTCCTGACTGCTGTGATTACAGGTATGCACCACCAGGCCAAGCCTGTTTGTTTGTAGATAGGGTCTTTCTATGTAATTCAGGATGGGTTTGAGCCCAGCAACGACTATACCCTCTCCTCTTCATCCACCCGGGCCCACCATCAGAACCAGTGCGAGAAGGTACCAGCGTGTCCAGGATGCTCGACAGCGGCAGGTAATGGCGTGATGTGTCCAGCAGCAAGCCTCGGTGGGGAAAGCGAGGGAAGTCCTTGATGCTTGTCTTATTGATGAAGAACTGTGCAGATCAAACACCAATTAGGGGGCTGGGGAGATAGCTCTATGGCACAAGTGCCTGCCTGGCAAGTGGAAGGTTGTAAGTTCGAACCCCAGTCCCACAAAAAAAAAAAAAAAACACCAATTAGGTCGGGGGCTCAGGAAAGATGAGAACTATGCCAGGAACCCTGCAAAGCCAGTCTCTCTGTGACCATTCTGCTAGGGTCCTTTGTTCCCGAACATCCTCACCCCCACCCATCACCCAAACACTTCTATGTATGTATGTATTTATGTTGCAGTACCAGGGATTGAACTCAGGACCCTGAGCTTGCCAGCCAAGTGCTTATTCTACAACACTTCTAAAAGATCATCACCAGCCACCTGCCAGAGGGAGTGTCTCAGGTCAGCCAAATGCAGCACTCCCACTGCCCGAGGATTGTGTATCTCCCTGCCAGCAGGTTTCTGTTCTTCAGGGCTATGTGATATCCAGGATACCACAAAATGATCCCATAGTCCAGAACAGCCCTCCACTGTGTCTCCTGCCAGCCCATTGGTGGGTCAGCGAAGGCCATCAAGCCCCATCTAAAACACAATAGGACTCTTCCAGGCTCTCGGCACTTTCCTGGACTCAGGAAAACCCTGTAGCCTTGCCCCCCTTTGAAGGCCCACGCTCACCGTGCCCTCTGCCGAGGTCCACACGAGCTGGCTGAATGTCTCCAGACCTGTGGAGCAGTGAGACAGAGTGAAGACTCGGGAACAGGAACAAGAAGGATCCAATAGGGCGTGGTGGCACAGACCTTGAATCCCAGCCCTGGGAGTCTGAGGCAGGAGGGTCGCTGTGAGCCAAGGCCAGCCCTGGGCTCCAAAGGGAGCTCAAGGCCAGCCTGAGCTATGCAGTGAGACCCTGTCTAAACAACAAACAATAAATTAAAAACCAAAGTGAGGAATTCTGTGACAATTCCCCACATCTACAGATATTTTACAAAAAATTGTAGACGCACTTACTTCAATAAATAAATACATGTATGATTTTTTTTTTTTCCTGGAGATCAAACCAGGGCCTTGCACTAAGCTGTATCTCTAGCCCTTTTTTACCTTCAGATAGGGTCTCACTCAATTGAATTCACTGTGTAGCCCAGACTGACCTCAAACTTGTAATATTCCTGCCTCAGCCTACTGAGTAGCTGGGATTACAGCAGTATACCATGACAGCTTGGACAAATCTCTTTATATCAAACCAAACACTTGTTCAGAAAACCAAGAGGAAGACCAGGGACCTGTCACACTTAGTCTGGTAACCACATTTTCTTCAAGAATGACTTAGCTCTACATATTTTACCCCCACGCCCATTTTTAGTTTTTTAGTTTGTTTGTTTTGTTTTTTGTTTTTGAGATAGGGTCTCACTATGAAGCCCAGGCTGGTCTCGAACTCACAAAAATCCTCTTGCCTCAGCCTCCCCAGTGCAAGGATCACAGGCATGTGCCACCACACCAGGCTTTAGTTTTGCTTTTCTGGTCCTTTCTGATTGCAGCTCTTGGGTGGTAGCAGGGCAGGCAGTGCTTTGACAGTGTTGCCCAGGCCCAGTTGCTGTCTTGTGGAGGCTCCTCTGTGGTCCTCTGGATGCTGCTGCCAGCCATTAGGGCAGGGCCTGTCCACCTTGAGGTGCAGCTCAGGGACACAGCAAACCAATGCTGCAGGTGGCATCCACCAAGAAACCTGCCTTGGGAGGGAGGCCTCACTGCCGACCTTGCCCTCCAGCCCCTTGCTCCCTTCTGGCCCCTGGTACCTCGTAGGGCTCCCCAGATGGTCTCAGCAGCCAGCAGACACTGGTTATCATCTATGGTCAGGGTGTCTGAAATGACCAAAGTGACCCCATTGGTTACGTTGTTTGTTTTTGATTTTTTTTTTTTTTTTTTTTGCTCAGACTAAAGAGCAGAAATCCTGTGCAGACCTGCAGGGTAGTACTTACAGTTCTCCAGGGACTCCAACGTGGGAAACTCATTACATTCCTCGGTGACCACAGAGACAACCAACATGTCCTTCAACACATGGCGCTGTCCTGTAGAGACAGTGCAAGCTCAGCATGACTGATCTGCCACCAGGAGCCACAAGCACAACTAAGGCTGCCCAGGAGGGCTCCAGCCCCTGTCCCTCAGGGACCCACTGGGACCAAAGGGACAGGAGGGGGCAGCATTCACTCTGGGCGCTGGTACTGGCTCTGCCTGATCTCGGTCACTTCCCTTCAGTCTGTACCTCTTGCCCCATAGCCTAGCCTGGCCTCGGATATGACCAAGTCTCTGTATCCCTGCCCTTGCCAACTATCCCAAGCTCTAAGATCCCAGGAGGTGCCTCTCCTCAAGGAGCACCTAGGGGCCCTGCTACTCAGAGCCTTGGCTGTGTGCAAACAAACTCACAGCGACTGGTTACTAAATAGGAAGTTTATGACACCAAAATACACAGGAATTATGTCACAGTAAACACAATCTGCTTCTGCCATTTTCCCCACCACCAGATTTTCCCAAGGAAGGGGAAGGTTCTAAAGTCTAGTGCTGGGGCCAGCAAGGTGATTCAGCGGTTTAAAATGCCTGCTTAAAGCCGGGCGTGGTGGCGCACACCTGTAATCCCAGCACTTTGGAGGCTGAGGCAGGAGGATCGGGGCGAGTTCGAGACCAGCCTGGGCTACAAAAGTGAGCTCAAGGCCAATCTGAATTGCATAGCGAGACCCTATCTCAAAAAGACAAAAAAAAAAAAAATAAAATAAAATAAATAAATAAATAAGATAAAATGCCTCCTTAGGAAAGCTTAGGCAACTGCAGGGACCCTGGTTCAATCCCAGACACCACATGCTACACCAGCCCCACCCTCAGGGCAGGTTGAGCTGGCCATAATATAAAAAATAAAAATAAAAAAATAAAATCTAGTGCCTATGCTTTTGCTTGTTTATTTTTAAAACAGGCCAACCTCGAACTCACTATGTAGTCTAAGCTGGTTTCAAACTTGCAGGGATCCTCCTGTCTCAGCTTCCCAAAGACAAGGGATTAGAGGTATGTACCATCATGCCTGGCATGAATATTTCTTTGAAAACCACATCTTGCCAGGTGTGGTGGCTCATCCCTGTAATCCCAGACTGAGGAGGCTAAGGCAGGAAGACTGCCATGAATTTGGGGGCAGCCTTGGCTGCATATGAGTTCAAGAGCAGCCTAAAATACACAGTGAAACCCTGTCTCAAAAACACAACCAGGGGCTCGTGAGATAGCTCAGCGGTCTAAAGTGCCTGCCTCCTTAGGCAACCGCAGGGACTGCGGGTCGATCCCTGGCACCACATGCTGCGCCAGTCCCACCCCCAGGTCAGGTTCAGCCGGCCATAACATAAATAAAGTAAAAAAAAAAAAAAAAAAAACACTCAATGCACACACAAAAAAGAGCTACATCTGAATATCTCATTGTTCCCTGCCTCCTATTCCCCTCCTAGTCCCACATAAGCTGAAGCCCTGACAGTAAGTATGTAGAACGCACGTGCTTACCTGCACAGGAAGCCAACTTAAGGGCCAAAGTCATGGCTTCCTGGCTTCCTGTTAGTCCTCTGGGTCTTGGGCCGCAGTGGTAGGGATTGAAGCCTTGGCCTTCACATTGATTTATCTTGAGAGAGGGTCTTGCTAAGCTTTTAAACCAACCAGGTGGAGTTCAGTCTTTCAACCCTCCTACCTCAGTCTCCTGAGAGCTGGAATGACAGGTGTGTACCACCACCCACTGCAGTTCTCTCTTCTTTAATGTATTTGGTACAGGTCTCACTTTGCAGCATGGACTCATAGTGATCCTCCTGTTTTCAGCCTCCTCAGCCCTGGGATTACAGGTGTGCCATCCACTCCCAGACTCTGTGGCCTGCTCACCGTGCCTGGGGGCAGGACCAGCATGGCACATGGTCCTGCCCCCAGGCAATGAGATATTCAGATGTATGCTTGCCTAAGCAGGCACCGCTTTTGTTTCTTTTTTACAACACACCTCACTCCTTCCTTCCAGGGGCAGAGTCACAGATTCCTCTTCTGCTTTGACAAACCCCAGAACAGCACCCCCAAAGGGCTTGTGGCACCGATCTAAGCATAGTTGGTGATTCAGCTGGCTGGGGGCCATAAAGCTGCTTCGACAATCTGCACAGGGCAGGGCAGGCCTCGGGGAGCCGGCAGAGCAGGAAGAACATTGGTCACCCACAAGGAAATACATGCCAGGCAACCTTCCACTTCTGTGCTACCACTGTGCCAGGCGACTAGCACACGAGGAGGTAGGTGGGACACAGCACCAAGGTGGGAGAAGCCAGTGGCCTGAGTGGGCACAGCCTCCAGGAAGCAGGGAATGCCATAACCTGGAGTGCTGGGAGCACCCTGAATGGTGGGCTGGGAATCCGGAGAGGTCAGTGCCAGTCCTGCTGGTGTCAACAATGGCAGTGCAGGACCAGGTTTCCCCGCTAACCTCCTCACACATTCCAGGGTCCCACTCCCTCTACAGCCCACTGCACATATTCTTGCCTTTGTCCAGACCTGGTCTTTTCTTCATGGTCAATCGAGAGCATAGATAGATAGATTTTAAGTAAAAAAGCAGCATATACTAACTGGAAAATCTTAACTACAGAATTACACATTTTTAAGTGCCAAGCATGGTTGCTCACACCTGCAATCCCAGCACCTGGGAGGCTGAGGCAGGAGGGTCACCTAGAGACTGAGACTCTGGGCTACACAGTGAAACCTTATCTCAAAAAGCAAATACTTCTGGCACTAAGGATGGAAGAGCAGAAATATTACAGGAATCTGATAACAATGGGGTGGGGAATAAGAAGTATTCATAACCTGAATGCTGATGGACAAGCAATTAGATCTTAACCATTATTACTCAAAGTAATTAACATGAAGATGTGATTGGAGCTTAATCCCACTGGCAGCTGGTAATCTTCCAGGTCTCTAATTGGCTGGGCCAAGATAATGAGGAACACAACTTAAGCCTGCACCTGGAAAGGATCAGAACCTCTGTGGGTGAACAGACCTGACCCGTGACTTCGGGTGTGGTGCGTCACTCTGTGAGCCTGCAGGAGCTGTTATGGTGACCAAAGGTCACAGGAAGACACAGGCCCACGTGTCCTTCCCTAGCTGAGTTACTTCCCTTTTCCTAACCAGTCTCCTTTGCTGGAGCAAACTTGTACTATGTAAAGAGCCAGAGTAGCCTGGGGCCCGGGCACTTGGTCCTCAGGAGCTGCTTACAGGAGGCTAAAGGTTCCACTGTCTTAGGACACCACTTGCATAACCAATGGGTAGCACCCAACAGAGAAAGAGCACATCTCAGTCATCAAAGGCACAAAGCCATCAATGTCACCCAAAAATATGGTGTGTGGACTGGATAAATAGCTCAGCAGACTAAGCTTCTGCTTAGACAAGGAGAGGGATGGACTGGGGTTTGATCCCAGGCACTACATGTTACACTGATCCTGGCCCTGCTCTGGGGTGTGCTGAACTGGCCACCAAAACCCAGTGTGGTAGCATGCGCCTGTAATCACCGTGCTGGAGAGGCTGAAATAGGAGGATCACTACAAGTCTGAGATTCTTAGTGAGACCCTGTACAAAATGAGGAGGAAGAGGAGGAAGAGGAGGAGGAGAAGGAGGAGGAGGAGGAGGAGGAGGAGGAGGAAGAGAGTAACAGGAGGGGAAAGAGGGGGAAAAGGGGGAGAAGAAAAAGAGCCAGGAGTGGTGGCAGTGGCGCACACCTATAATTCCAGCACTTGGGAGGCTGAGGCAGGAGGATCGGTGCGAGGTCGAGACCAGCCTGGGCTACAGAAGTGAGTTCAAGGCCAGCCTGAACTGCATAGCAAGACCCTTTCTCAAAAAGACAAAAAAAAAAAGAAGAAAGAAAGACAGACAAACAGGACTGGCAAGATGGTTCAGTGGTCTAAAAGCGCCTGCTTATGCAAGCTTAGGCAACCACAGGGACCGTGGTTCCATCCTGGCACCATATGCTGTGCCAGCCCCACCCCCAGGGCAGGCTGAGCCTGACATTAAAAAAAAAAAACAGAAACAAACAAAGAAAAAGAAAGAAAGTCAGGGAGGTAGGGAGGCCTCAAGTGTAAATAGCAAGTAGTAAAAATAGCCTAGAAATTAGGCAGTTTGCCTGAGGTCACATGCTGGGCTTGGGGCTTCCTGGCATGTGTCTGAAGCCTGAGGCAGGAGGTCTGGCCAGAGTTTGAGGCCAGCCTGGGCTACATAGCAAGTTCAAGGCCTAGCTAAACTAAGACCAGGCTCTTAAAAAAAAAAAAAAAAAAAAGGCTTGGTTCTTATATAGCAAAGGGGTCAAAATAAATAAGTGCCGCCCAATAGAGTAGAGAGAAGGAAATGGTGCAACTCCTCTCCTGCTCCCCTCAGTGGCCCTGATTCCTGTCTGCCATTTCCATACAGGCACAGGGCGATGCATGGTCCCCATGTGCTCAGCCTTTCCTGGAAACCACAGGCTTCTGCTTCAAACTTGAAACTTGCAAGTGGAAGTGATCGTTAATGGAATCCTAAAAATCTTGTTTTCTTTTCTTTCTTGAAGCAGGCTGCAACCATGTGGTCCAGGCTGGCCCTATAGATTGTATTGCCTCAACCACACCAAGCGGTGCCATATTGGACGCCACCACATCCGGCTTTTAGCTTCTCTTTGACGATCTTAGAAATACACAAAAACCCTGAAGCGTCTTCCCATCCTTTTACATAAAGGAGCCTTTCGCATCAAGATGTCCAAGAATCATGACCAAATTTCTACCGTGTAGCTAGCACAGACATGGAAGGTCTGTGGTACTCTAGGCGACACCAAGTATAGCTAACTGTGTCATGGATTAATGCTCCTGGGCCTGAACATATCAAATACTGATACTGGCTGCATAAGGATGCAGAACTAATAATCTTATTCCAGGAACGTAGCAGCATGATTCTGTGCAGTGAGGGCTGCGTGTGACCAGTCAGCACTCTGGCAGTACTCACTCCCCACCCCCAGATCCGGGCTTCCAGCTGGACACCCGCTTCCCAGCCAGGCCCAACCCTGTGCCACCCACCGTCCCGCGTGTGGACCCCGCCAAGCCAGCGCCGGGCGCTCCGCATGGTGTCCCCGACCCGCTTTCACACATCTGCGGATCCTCCCTGGTCACAGTCCCAACCAAGACCTCGGGACCTTAGAATCCAGCTTCCTAGCATGCGACATCCCGTGGGGGGTTTGGGCGGAAAGACAAACGTGGGGACGGAGCCCAGCGGCCCTTGGGGCCCCAGGCCGGGGTGGGGCGGGTGGGCGCGGCTCACCCGAGGGGCTGGGCGGCGGCCAGGGCCCGGCGCCGAAGAGCAGGCGGCGGTAGCGCGCGAAGGCTGAGTCCAGGACGTCGCAGCCCGGCTGCACGGCGGAGCCCGGGTGGTGGCGGAAGGCGAAAGCGGCGGGGTGCAAGCGGTAGCAGCGCGGCGAGGCCTGTACGGAGCTCGGCCAGGGCCACAGCGCCCCCGCAGCCCCGCACAGTGCTGCCAGTAGCAGCAACCGCAGCCCGAGCACGCTGCCTGCCATGGAGCTCGCGGCTGCAGCGGGCAGGTGACGCGGTCAGGTGACAACGGCGCGTCACGTGCGCGCCTCGGCCCGCCCCCGGCCGCGCCTGCCAGCAGGAAACTCAGCGCCCGGAGGCTGAGGCTAGGAGGCTGTGGGTTCCAGCCTGCCGGGGCTACTTATTGAGCCCTGTCTCAAAAAATAAATACGCTGCGTGCGGACACACGCTCATAATCTCAGTATGGGAGGCTGAGGCAGGAGGATTGCCCCGAGTCCGAGGCCAGCCTGGGCAGACGGAGCGAGTCCCTGTCTGAAAAAAACATATGGAAAAAGATGAGAGCGACAGTCTAGTTGTTTCTCAAAGTAACCAAGTCTGACAGTACGAATTTTTTTAATATTAAAAAGTTTATTTATCGGGCCAGCAAGATGGCTCAGCGATCTAAAGCACCAGCTTAGGAGAATTTTGGGAAGTGCAGGGACCACGATTTGATACCCAGCACCACTGCTGCGCCAGCCCCACCCCCAGGGCAGACTAAGCCGACCCATAACACAAATAAATAAGGTTTAAAACTAAAATTAAATGAAATTAAATTTTTGAAAAAGTTTATTTATCAACCAATAACAGCCAGATGTGATGGTGCAGGCCTGCAATCCCAGCACTGAGGAGGCTGAGACAGGAGGATAACCAGGAGTTAAGAGGCCAGCCTGAACTGCATAGTGAAACCTTGTCTCCGCAAACCAAAACAAAACGAAATGCTGGAAGGGCTGGGGGAAGGGGGGCTTCCTTCACTGTTGGTAGAAATGTAGATTGTGCAACCATGGCGGAAATTGGTGTAGAGATTCCGCAAAAACCTAGGATGAGAAATCCCATCCGACCCAGCTGTTTCCCTTCATAATTCATGGGTCAGGAAGTTCTGGCTTGAGTGCCACCTCCACAGACTCCAATGTATTTTTTGTTTGTTTGTTTGTTTGGTGGGGGGGGAGGACCGGGGTTTAAATTCATGACCTTGCACTTGCCAGGCAGGCACTTGGTGCCACAGAGCTATCGCCCTGGCCAACACACTTGTCCAGTGTCAAGGCTCGTCCTGCGCCTGTCAGACTCTTGCTTGGGCTTTCCCAAGAAGCTAGATACAGTGTCTTAATCTCTTGCTATTTCTATCTCTACTTCTCATTTTGGCCCTTCCTTAGGTTTCCCCTGGGCAAACAAGTATGGAAGGCTGCCCTTTCCTCGGCTTTGACTTTGGCCCCATACTTCTTCCTGTCCCCACGGCTCAGTTTCCGGCTGGCTGTCTCAACCTCGGTAGGTGCTTCCTGACACTCCTCCCCTCAGCTCCTTGTTCTTTTTCTTCTGCACCGCTGCACTCAAATGCAATCATATTTTTCTTTTCTTTCTTTTTTTTTTTTTTTAATATTCTTTTTATTTATTTTTCTTGTTTCAGAACTTTTTGTTTGTTTATTTTATTTTTATGGCCGGCTCAGCCTGCCCTAAGGGCAGGGCTGGCGCAGCATGTGGTGCTGGGGATAGAACTGCGGTCCCTGCAGCCGCCTAAGCTTTCCTAAGCAGGCGCTTTAGACCACTGAGCCATCCTGCCAGGCCTTCTTTCTTTCTTTCTTTCTTTCTTTCTTTCTTTCTTTCTTTCTTTCTTTCTTTCTTTCTTTCTTTCTTTCTTTCTTTCTTTCTTTCTTTCTTCTTGTGGTACCAGGGATTAAACTCAGGAGCCTGTACTTACCAGGCAAGTGCTTATTGTACTGAAATAGCTCCCCAGCTCCTCAAATGCAATCTTGTTCTGCACATTTTTTAGTCACACTCCTGCCCATATCTTTTTTTTTTTTTTTTTTTTTTTTTTCCTGTGGGACCAGGGTTTGAACTCACGACCTTGCACTTGCCAGGCAGGCACTTGTGCTGCGGAGCTATCTCCCCAGCCCCCCATATCATTTTTTAAAGTTTTATTTATACTGAAAAATAAGTAGCTAAAGCTAGATTGGGCAAATGTGGTGGTGTGTGCCTAAATCCCAGCACTCAGGAGGACAGTTACTAGTTTGAGACCAGCCTGGGCTACAAAGTGAGCTCAAGGCCAACCTGAGCTGTATAGCAAGAACTTATCTCAAAAATAAAAAATAAAAGTAGCTAAAATTTACTGTTTATTACGTGTCAGGCACTATGGTAAGCACTTCATATACGACACCCTGGTCAGTAAGTACCATTCCTGCATTCTACAGATGAAATCCAGAAAGATAAGCAGCCAGATTACAGGGCTAGTGGGCAATGACTCAGAATGTGAAACTAAAACTCCAGAATCTCTCCTCTGTTGCCTTAAAAAGGACTAAAGAAACAAGTCCTGAGGGCTGGGGAGATAGCTCGATGGCACAAGTACCTGCCTGGCAAGTGCAAAGTTATGAGTTTGAACCCTGGTTCAGCAAATAAAAGGAAAGGAAAGGAAAGGAAAGAAAAAGAAAAAGAAAAGAAACAAGTCCCTTGGGGCCACGGTGATAGCTCAATAGAATAAGTGCCTGGCAAGTGCAGGGTCCTGAGTTCAATCCCTAGTACTGAAAGAGAGAGAGAGAAAGAGAGAGAGAGAGAGAGAGATCCTTATCCTTCCCCACATTCTGTCCCATGTCCTCAAAGAAAATAAAGCCCTTTTCTCTTCTGTTCTCTGCTGTGTGGAGAACCTATCAAAAGCTCAGCAGGGGCTGGCAAGATGGCTCAGTGGTCTAAAATGCCTGCTTAGGAAAGCTTAGGCAACCTCAGGGACCTCAGTTTGATCCCGGGCACTACTGCCTCAGCCTCCTGAGTGCAAGGATCATAGATATAGACCACCCTAACTGGCTACATAGTTTTGTTTGTTTTTGAGACAGAATATTGTCCTGTAGTTCATGCTGGCCTTTGAACTATGTACCCCAGGCTGGCTTGGAACTCACAGCATACTCCGGGCCTCAGCCTCCCAAGTGCTGGCATCAGAGCTGTGCACTATCATGCCCAGCTTTTTTTTATGGTTCTCTTTGACAACTAGTTAATATCACCATGGACAAATCATCATTTTTGTGATTGTCTTATTTATAACATAAAGGCTGAAGTAGTGATGACTATTATCTCATTTCAAAATAACGATCATATTGTATAAAAATGTTCCTTTGAGTTTTTCATTCACTAATATGGAATAGCTTGGGTAATTCGAGTCCTCCATTTTCATATTTATACTAGCCCTAGGTTAGCAGTGGTACTTTTTCTTCTTCTTTTTTTTTTTTTTTGGTGCTGGGAACTGAAGCCAAGACCTTACCAGGTACTATGCCACTGAACTATATCCCTAGGACCAAGTTATATACTAATCATGAAAGTAGTCAATATTTGACACATCTTTTCTTTGTATTTCTATAAGCAAAATGTGTTTGGGTGGCATAAAACTTTCTAGAAAACTTTCAGTCACAACCCTGTTTTTCTAGTATGTTCAGTGCTGATCTGTCAGTGAGGACAGAAGACACTTAAAGTTGGAAAATTACTGCATTTTTGCCCAACATAGCAATTTAGAGTTTTTTATTTTGCACGTATCATACAGTTAACATACCTGTAACAATTAGTTATTCCATGCAGATCTTTTTTTTTTAAGTTTTTTTTTTTTTTTTTTTTTTTTTTTTTTTTTGTCTTTTTGAGATAGGGTCTACTATACAGTTGAGGCTGGTCTTGAGCTCACTTTATAGCCCAGGCTTGTCTCAAACTCACACCATTCCTCCTGCCTCAGCCTCCCAAGTGCTGGAATTACAGGCATGCGCCACCTTGCCAGACTGCCTTTGTTTTTAAACTTCATTTATTTATGTTATGGCCAGCTCAGCCTGCCCTGGTCTCGGGGCTGGCGTAGCGTGTGGTGTGGGGATTGGGTCACTGCAGTTGCCTAAGCTTGCCTAAGCAGGAGCTTTAGACTGCTGACCTATCTTGATGGTCCTCTTTGTATGTTTTTAATCCTAAGCATAACATTGACCTTTGGGGTTTTTTTTTGTTTGTTTGTTTGTTTTTTTGTCTTTTTGAGACAGGATCTCGATATGCAGTTGAGGCTGGTCCTGAGCTCACTTTTGTAGCCCAGGCTGGTCTCGAACTCGCACCAATCCTCCTGCCTCAGCCTCCCGAGTGCTGGGATTACAGGCGTGCGCCGCCACGCCCAGCAACATTGACCTTTGGAAAAAAGCAGTTTAGTCCATTTTTTTTTCCGTTTTCCAATTGTGTTCTTTCTGTCCCTCCCTCCCCCCCCCACTCCCTGTCACCCTATGCTTCATCTTCCTTTACTTAGCCCAGGGATCCGGCCTGTCTTACTTCCTTGTATAGCTGAGACTGTCCTCCAACTCATAGCCTTCTTCCCAGGAGATAGAATTACAGGCATGTGCCACCATGCTTAGCTCATACTTAATGAAGTCATATTTCCTGATGTTCATCAAGCCTACCTCCTTTTACTTTTAAGAATTAAGGCTAACTGGGAGTTGTGGGGTATGCCTGTAATCCCAGCACTCAGAGGTTGAGAAAGGAGGATTGCTTCAAGACCGGCCTGGGGGCTACAAAAAGTGAGCACAAAGCCAGCTGAACTGCATAGCGAGACCCTGCCTGAAATAGAAAAAAAAAAAGAATTAAGGCTGAGCCAAGCATGTTTGCTCATGCTGATAATCCAGGTACTCAGGAGGCTCAGGCAGGAGGATTGCTGGGAGTTTGATGCCAGATTGAACTATACGCTGAGACCTTGTCTCAAAAAAATCAAATCAAGAATAAATCACTAGAAGCCGGGCGTGATGGCTCACGCTTGTAATCCCAGCACTCGGGAGGCTGAGGCAGGAGGATCGGTGCGAGTTCGAGACCAGCCTGGGCTACAAAAGTGAGCTCAAGGCCAGCCTCAACTGCATAGCGAGACTCTGTCTCAGAAAGACAAAAAAAAAAGAATAAATCACTGATTTTTTTTTTTTTCCACTGATGTTAAAGTAGGATTTTTCTTTTAATGAGCAGAACATACTTTTTTTTTCCTGTGGGTCCAGGTTCGAACTCATGACCTTGCACTTGCCCAGCGCCATGGAGCTATCTCCCCAGCCCTTTTATTTATTGAGAGAAAACTCCTGTCCAAGAGAGGGACGAAAGGGGAGACCCCCAAATGGTTGGTCCCTTAAAGTAGGAATCTTAGTGGCCCTTAATCTAAAATTCCTTTCTTTCTTTCTTTCTTTCTTTCTTTCTTTCTT
>PVJA010030768.1:0-25493 GCA_004027025.1 Myocastor coypus
GCTGTGTGTTTAATTCTTGACCAATCAATATAGCCTCTTTGGCATTCGTAATCTGTAAACATTTTCAATCTATAAAATGATGATTGCACTGGTCATAACTAGGTCAGAGAGTTATTTTTTTAAATTTTTATTACTTTTAATAAGAGATAACAATATGAGAGTTTCAAAACATGTTAGTAGCACATTTGCAATAATTGAGACACTGCGTATTGTTGTCCTCACAAATGTTATACAGAGCAGAGAGTTACTGAGAAATTAAAGACAATGTGTATCATAGAACTTCATGAATTATATAGTTCCCCACAAGTAGAATTTCATTATAAGTAAAATTTTTTTTTAAATTTTATTTATTTATTTCTTGCTTCAGAACGTTTGTTTGTTTATTCACTCATTTTTATGGCCGGCTCAGCCCACCCCGAAGGCAGGGCTGGCGCAGCATGTGGTGCCGGGGATCGAACCGCGGTCCCTGAAGCCGCCCAAGCTTTCCCAAGCAGGCGCTTTAGACCACTGAGCCATCGTGCCGAGCCCACTATAAGTAAAAATTGATTCAGGTAATTGGCAACATGGACCATCGGAAAGAACTTGTGGCAACTATATATATCTTACATAATTTTTTATGCTTGAATTTATACAATTGTCTTAAGCTTCTCTAAAAAACATGCATTTAATGAGAAAAGCTTTCAGATAAATCCGCTTTAATAAGTAGTGCAAATGACTAGGCTCCTGTCTTGAGAACACAGCAGCTGTGCCATTCTGTTTGTGAGGCGGTTAGTTACCTGGTGCGATGTTCTCTGGGTTGGGAGGGCTGCGAGGGTCTGGGGTGTTGGGAGGAGTCAAGGGTGCTTGCTGTGGACTACCATTCAAGTGGCCTCCATCCAGCTTCTCATTTTGCATAGCAAGGTTGTGCTACAATGGATCAAAGGTAAACTGCTGAAAACTCCAGAGTGTTAGGGACACTGATAAGAATAGTACACACCAGCTTTGTTTCCAGTTTGCATATTTTGGGAATGATTTTTCCATAGCTGCCTCTGGCTAGAGTTGACGTTTATAGCAAAAATCCTGAAACTTCAAACATTTTAAAAACATCGAACCTGGCATACCTAACTGCTAGCCTACCTTCATGTTCACACTTGACAGCAGATTTGTGCTCAGATCTGCCTCTCGGGCCTGAGTTCTCATTCATTTTGAAGATGTGCCTGAAATACCAGACTAAACAGGCTTGGGTCTCAAACGTTCCCCAGCCAGGGGCCTCTTGTCACTATTTTCATGGTCAGATTGGTCCTGATTTAAAAGCCACTCCTTCCCTGAAGTCCCCTCATACTACAGTCAAAATTCTCTGTCTTTGGTTTGTCCTATGCCCTCACTTGCCTTTTAGGTGAACTTTTGTGTGTAGTTTTCCTTACTAGCCTGTGAGCTGCTTGAGACCAGGCACTGTTCTGTACTCATCTATTTCATTTTTGCAAAGCCTTTTACAGTACCTATCGACACCCAGTGAGTATTTGCTAAAATTTTAGTGAATTCATCAAATGTAGCTACTTGTGTTTGTACTACAACCTGTTTTTAAAACTTGTTTTTCTTTTCACGCGGTCTTCGTGTGCACGTCCTCGCCCCTCACACCTCCACCGCACAGTCGCCTACGCCTGTTCATTTCGCACCAGGCCTTGCTCTTCCAGCGAGAATGCCAGTACTGTTAAGCACCGCCTCCCTCGGGGCTTTAGCAATCGCTCTTACTGTCCACAGGATGAAGCGCAAGCCCGGGCTCAGGGCTCCAGATCCCAGCAGCCCCTATTCCTTACCTCTCACACCTGCCAGCGCCTTTCTGCCAGCTGTTTCCCGGCATGCAGCTGTATTCATCCCATTCATGCTTTTGCAGACCGCTTCATCTGCGTAGGCTGCCCTCCCTCCTTGTGTCCAAAGCCATGTGTGTGACACGCCTTCACATTCCCTTCTTCATTCTAACTTAGCTTACCAGAAGTTTCTCCATAGTCCATATCTGGACACGTCATAAGAACTGTTCCACCCTCTCGAGATCTTTCTTACTTGTTTTGGGTAGCTGGATGTTTTGTTGTGGCATGTATGACATTTTAATTCCCCACCTAGCTTATAGACTGGTTTAAATCTAGTTGAACACTGTTGATTCTCTTTTTCTTAGTTCTAAAATAACGTTATATTTGAAGACTCTTTTAAATAATTGCAGGCACTTAGATGTCTAAGATGCCTCTGCAGCTCATGTTTTGCATTTTGAGTTTAGATTTTATCCCAAGTGTTTGACTTCATGGACTGGATCAATATTTTTCTAATTTTTAAAATTCTGAACCTATACTACCTGTTTAAAAACTTTCTGTTAACTTCAATTATAAATAAAAAAAGCATTCAAATAAGTATAGGAAATCTAAATGTATAACAAGTACAGAATAACTTTTTCTAAATTTTGTGAATGTGTCTGGGACGTGAATTTTGCCTAAACTTACAAACATCCTAGCTACATTAATTTTTAAGAATACCAACCTTAACTTTTCCTGGAAATTAATGACGAACAGGAAAATCAACTCTGCTAGTCATTAATTATGAGGAGACACTCAGTTCTTTCACTGTCACAGTTAAGTATAGAAACAAAGACCTGTAATGGCTAGGTAGTGACTTATTTTAGTTGTGACATAAGCCTTAAATTAAAGCATTTTGCAATCATCTGTAACTCCCTTTATAAAAACTGGAAAGACCAATTTAAATATATTACTATTTGTCTTCATTATACTGATCAAAAAAAAAAACCTAAACAGTATCTTACAGGTTGTAAGCATGTAAGTTAAAAACACATGTGTAATATAGATGACATGATTTCTGTTGAAATACCAACATAAATAAAAGTGTGTTTCGGGCTAAATATGTGTAAATCATGTTTTGAACAAATCAGTATATATTCAGAATCTCAATATATAATTTAGTTTTATTTAAAAAATCTGCTTTAGCATATTTTCCCTTTACTATGCATTATTTAATGATATTAAATATATATATATACATATATATATATATATATATATATATATAATTTAAGTATTATGTAAGATTTATAGAGCTTGGGAAAAATCCAATATCTTTTTATAGTGATTTATAAAACAGAATTTTAACTATCATTATTTTCATTTTACTTTCTCTTTAAAACTTATTTCCTTCATCCTTTTCTTGCATTTTTATGAAGTAAATCAGTTCATGAACTGGGGCTTCAAAATGGGCTGAGATAAAAAACAAAATTTCTTTGTAAGAACACATGTTTCTTGTTATTACTGTATCATAAAAAGGGTATATTACATGAATCTCCAGTGTCTCTAAATGGTAAAGTAAGCTCAAAAATACACTTCTACAGTTTGTTTTTAAATAGTGCTTGATAGTTGAACAAATGATGTCAACTACTAGATATTTGACTTATATTTTCATCCATATAGTCCTTCATTAAATATTCTTTTTTTTTAATTTTATTTTTATTTTTTTTTTCTTGTTTCAGAACCTTTGTTTATTCACTCATTTTTTTATGGCTGGCTCAGCTTGCCCCAAGGGCAGGGCTGGCGCAGCATGTGGTGCCGGGGATCGAACCGCAGTCCCTGAAGCCACCCAAGCTTTCCCAAGCAGGCGCCTTAGATCACTGAGCCATCCCGCCGGGCCCTTCATTAAATATTCTTATGAAATAAGAAATACATCAAGCTATCTTAAGTCCTTATTTTCACGATATCTACAGCTCAAGGAAGGGGTAAATGTAATTTCAGATAATTAATAAAATAATCTAATGTGATATAAATCATATAAAGGTGATTTAAGGACTAGATTGCAAGTAAATAGTTGCTATCTCTCTATGGTCTCCATTATTAGACACATTCAGTATTTATTTATCTTTAAACTTCCAGAATAGTACTGAATTGAGAACATGATAGATATGCAATAAATATTTGCCAAAAGTATAAGTAAGTGTATGGAAATAGACTTGAAAATGTTATTTTAAAAATTTCTGTTATACTAACAATGGTGCAAATTTGAACTTGGACAAAATCAACATACTGCCACCGGGCATGGTGGTGCACATCTGTAATCCTAGCACTTGGGAGGCTGAGGCAGGAGGATCAGTGCAAGTTCAAGACCAGCTTGGACTACAAAAGTGAGCTCAAGGCCAGCCTGAACTGCATAGCAAGACCCTCTCTCAGAAAGACAAAAACAAAACAAAATGAATGTACCATATCACATGGTTTGCTACCTTCCTTAATACTGTAGTATGCAGATAATATTTAGAATTAAGATCAGAGTATATGTAGTTCTTCAAGCTAGCAGGCACAATAGCATGTGTTCATACCGGTATCTTATGGATAAAAAAAGAAATCCACAAAAGCAAGGAAACTGAAATTAACTTAATATTACGTAGTTGATGACACAGCTAGAATCCAACCCTGGTTGTGCAATTCCCAGGCCAGAGTGTCCCTTAATTTCACCACAGTAGGTAGTGTTAGCATCAATACTAACTGCTTAATTTCAATCTCCTTTAGCATGTGGTTGCTTAAATCAAATCAATGTCTTTGTTTGAATAAACATGTTCCTCATTTATAGAGAAGAGTGAATTTCTTCACTCTTTCAAGTACATTATGTAGTTCAATGCAATGTAGCTTGATTGCATGCTTCATCATGGTTTATTGTTTTGAGTTATTAGTACTTAACTATGTAACATACTAGGTTGGGGCCATGCCATTCATTTGGTGCCCCATTTTCTACATTATATGGTGACTGGGACAATTGACCACAAATATGTCAAATTATTGTCAATAATTTGAGATACTAATGACAATAGACTCCATTGTGCATGTAAGGATATATTGATGTTTTTTATTTGAGGGAAGGTCTTGCTGTGTAGTTCAGATGACCTTGAACTTGCTATGGAGGCCAGACTGGTATGGAATTTGCATTGGCTGTCCTATCTTAGTTTCTGGGATACTAGTATTATAGATGTGTGCTGCCACACTCTGCCCATAAGAACATTTTAAAGCTGTTTGTATCTTTCTCCAGAACTGTAGTTAGAGTACTACTCTTAGAGTTGTAAGTGAAAATTAGGAAAATTGATATTATTCATTTTCTCAGATGTCTAGACTTGTAGTGATTTTTCAAGACTTTCTTTAAGCTGTCTTGTTTTAAATTATTTCATGAAGTGTGTTCTCTGCTGTCATTACTGAAAGAATGTGATTACATAAGCAGAGTGTCAGATGTGGCAGGGATTACACTCAGCTCATACTCTATTAGCCACAGGCATTTTCTGATAAGAGGATACTGTGCATCACTAGTAGTTAGCATAACAGTATCTTTATTCATAACAGGTGAAAAATTATCCTTCATAATGTAAATACTGCAGTTGAGTATGATTTGATAACTAATTGAATCTAGTTTAATTAGACTTAATGCAAGGATGTGAAGATCAACTACTGATGTGAAAAATGTTCTTTTCATTTACCACTGTTTTGGGCCAGGGAGATAGCTCAGTGGAATAAGTGCTTGCCTGGCAAGCACAGGTCCTGAGTTCAATCCCTGGTACCACCAAAAAGAAAAAACAAAATCCTAACTCATTTACCACTGTTTTTCCTTTATTCTTTGCAGTACTAGCGATTGAACCCAAGCCTCACACATTTGAGGCAAGTGCTCTTTCACAATATGTAAAATATAATTTAATTAATTAATTGTTTGATTTTTTAGCTTACAGTTGAGGAAGACTTTTTAAAATTTTTATTAATTTTAATGAGACAAAAATGAGTTTCAAAGCAAGTTAGCAGGACAGTTATAATAATTAATACGTTGTATAATTGTTTTTGTAGTAGTTATTCAGAGTACAAGATGCAGACATAATATCCTACATAAGCACTATTAGCACAAATCTTTTTTTTTTTTTTTTTTTTTTTTTTTTTTTTTTTTTTTTTTTTGTCTTTTTGAGACAGGGTCTCACTATGCAGTTCAGGCTGGCCTTGAGCTCACTTTTGTAGCCCAGGCTGGTCTCGAACTCACACCGATCCTCCTGCCTCAGCCTCCCGAGTGCTGGGATTACAGGCATGCGCCACCACGCCCGGCACATCACAAATCTTTCTTCTCATCAAACTAAGAGAAAGTAGCTGCATATATACTATATGAAGTCTACTTTTGTAGAAAGTAGCTGTATATATAGTTCATATTAGTAATGGGTTATCCACAGAACTGGCAATATCAGAAACTGTTGACTTGTGCCTTTTACAGCTCAGCATATTAATATGACTTTCCTTGTTATACCTCCTAGTTAGACTTTTCTGCTGGATGGTTAAGACAAAAATAAAGCAAAACCTGTATAACAAAAAGTGTAAAAAGGGGCCCAGCAGGATGGCCCAGTGGTCTAAAGCGCCTGCAAGCGGCTGCAGGGACTGCGATTTGATCCCCAGCACCACATTCTGCGCCAGCCTTCCCTCAGGGCAGGCTGAGCCAGCTATAAAAATAAATACACAAAGAAAAGTTCTGAAACAAACAAACAAAAAAAAAAGTGTAAAAAAGTGTCACTTTTGTATCTGATGAGGCCAGTCAAATCCCCTCAGGTTTTATCCTGAAACCATGTACAGTGTTTTGTAGAACTTTCAACAGTGCCAGCCATCTGGATGAGTCACAGCCATTGCTTGACCAATTTGTGGAAGCCTGAGAGAATGTTTTCTCTGTAGGTGACTCTCCTTAGGCACACTATACATCATCAATCCCTTTCCTCTATGGTTCATAATCTCCTTAAACAGAAAATTTGGGACAGTACTGCATTATAGGATGTTACAATAGTTTCTCTTACGTCCTGAGTCCTCACTGACCTTGAAGGGTTAGGGCCAAGATATTGGCTATCCTCGTAGCTCTTCTTTTTCTCTAATTTTTTGGTCTGCAGACTTTAGTTGTTAACCCTCCAGAAGAGAAGCATAGTGATATTATTACCCTGTGACATAGGCACTTGAGCTTAATATCACTGTCTTTCTGAATATCAGATGCCTTAGACTTAATATGGAACTTCAGTTAAGGGAGTCTTTATTCAGTGTTATACCCAGATTGGTTTTGTCATCAATAGGTGTTAGGCTCCCATTTTTTTCATTTAAAACACCCTCTCAACACTTAAGTAGAGCAAGAGAGATAGAAATGTTTAAAGTTAACAAATATTGTTTATAGGTAAGGATGTTACTTTCTATAGTTTGTATTAATAATTCTGGTGGAAGAATTTAGTAAAATTAATCTTTTATGACAAAACCATTCAAAACAACTTCTTAGTGACTGCAACTAGTGAACTTTGAGGTTGATATTTGTAAGGAAACTTGAAGAGCTTTCATAACTGGAAAAAAAAAAAAACCCTCAGTAAATAAAACCTAGGTACAGTTTTCCACAAGCTCTTCAAATTTAGGCCCACACACTATGGATTTTTGGTTCTTCATGCCTGGTGCTTGAGTTTTTCTTTCTTTCTTTTCTCTTTTTGAGACAGGGTCTTTCTCTGCAGTTTAGGCTGCCCTTGAGCTCACTTTGCAGCCCAGGCTGGTCTCAAACTTGCAGCAATCCTGCTGCCTCAGCTTCCCAAATTCTGGGATTACAGATGTGCACCCCCATGCTAAGCTGGTGCTTAATTTTTAAAGCTATTTTCCCAAAGCTGGTCCCCTTTTGCTATGAACTTCTTCATCTGTTGTCACTCCAAATAGCAGTGCAAATGAACACAATGTTAGTACATTTTGTTTGATTTTTTTAGCTTACAGTTGAGGAAGTCTTTATTCCATGTTACACCCATATTGATTTTGTCATCAATAGGTATCAGAGTTCCATATAAAATATGGAATAAGTGCTTTATGAGGACACTGGGTGTGCAATTGCCAGACATTTTTCAGGGCTGGTGTGTGTTCAGCAACACAATGCTTATCCTTACTTTGTGAAGTGCTGTGTATCTGGAAAGTGTTTCTGTCTCAAACATTTAACTGGTGGTGACAAGACTGTGGAAGCTTTTAGCACCACTTCTGTCTGCTCCCTCCCTCCTTTCAGCCATTTCTCAGTGCCAGATCTGTAAGTTTGCAATGTCCCTGTTGGACTAAAAGCGTGTTGATAACACGGGTAACAGTTTTTGTTTAACCACCTCTTCATTATCATGAATAAACAATGTCTAACAACCTACCTCACAAAACTATGCAGAGGAACTTGTTGGGGAATTCGGTAATACACGGATTTATATATGTCACCAGCTCATTTAGATACCACACAATCAGGTTATACTTACATTTATTTGCACCTTAGTTTCATATTGGAAATTTTCGAATGTGTATTTGTCAGATCTTCTTTGACGCATCTTGAATAACCGGGCACCACGATTGCTGAGGTGCGATAATTCTTCCAGCATGATGTCTCGGGGGATGCTGACTTTCTTGCCCAGGTTAATGCCATCTATATCTGCAGAATAATTTTATTTGCATGAAAAACTCACAGTAAACTTTTTTTTTTTTTTTTTGAGACAGAGTCTCACTATGCAATTCAAGCTGGCCTTGAATTCACTTTTGTAACCCAGGCTGGTCTCGAACTTGCACCAATCCTCCTGCCTCAGCCCTCCCAAGTGCTGGGATCACAGTCGTGTGCCACCATGTCTGGCAGTACAGTAAACATTTTTTAATGCTTTCTTAAATGTCCTAATTTGTTGTCCACTATTGTGGTCATTTAAGTATGAGCCCTTTAGTCACACAACACTTGGTTAAATATAGCTCCCACTACTTTCTAATTGGCCATGTTATTTATTTTGCCTAAACCTCAACTTTCTTATCCTGATGTACAGCTAATAATAATAAATACCTACTACACAGGGTTAATGGGAGAATTAAATGAAATTCTTCATATAAACCATTTGGCATGGTATCAGGCAAGTAGAGTAAATAAAAGTCAGCTAGTTACTATTAGTATGATTTATTTCTATAACTACTGAGTTTTCAAACAGTGCTGATTTATTGTTATAGTAAGAAGCTCTGCTTTCCTCCACATATTTCTATGAGTCAGCTTGAGCTCTCCCTATTACTGGCATATCTCCCTTCCCACACCACTCTACCCACTTCCAAGTTTGGGTGAAAATGCTCTTCATTCTGTACTCAGCACTGAGGAGCCTACACAAAGTAGGCAGATGACCAGAACTGAATGGACACCCTTCCCATCCAACGGAAAGGCCACTTTTGTGAATTATTTCTCTAAAATACCTGTGTGTAGATATTCATGGCTTGTGTATATTCCCATAACATGGAATCACATTTAATTTATGGTCTGAATTTTCTTTATTCTTTAATTTTTAAGTCCCATGTGTCTTAAATACTAGTTCAGAAAATGAATATTATTTTCTATTTCTATTACTAAAGTGTTTTTCCAAAATCCCAAACAGATGAGACTCTTCCCTTTGGTTGTAAAATCAGAAATAAGTTTCTTACATGAATAGTCCATAGAATAGTTTTGATACTGAAGACTGCTGCTAAATGCTCTGGAAGAAAAATTTGGCCATAAGGAAACTAATTATTTTGATTCATTGAAGGATCAGTCTTAGATAAAGTGATGGGTTAGCCATAATAATTAGACTTTTGGGAGTGTTTAGTATGAAACAGAAACATTTTTTATTCTTTCCATTTTGCTTTTAAAAGATAAATTTCTTTACATGTTTTAATATGACATAGGGAGGATTTCCACTAACTATTAAAATTGTAATATTGGGACTTCAGCCTCTAGGAAGATGGGGCAGACACATTTTTTCTGCCCTATACATTTATTAAGCACAGATCAAAACTCTGGGTCATTATGTATAAACTGAAAGTAGGAAGATTCAGAAAATTGGAGAGAAGAAGGCAGGCCAGCTAACAGCCCCAGGTACAATGTGGCAATGGTTTCCTTGGGTTTCTTTTAAGCTTCACATATCTGAGATTTAAAGCTGAAGGAACTGGCAACCCAGGAACACCAAGGGGTAGAAGCAAATAAAGCTCCAACAAAAGGCTGCTATTGTATTCAAAGGACCAGGAAAAGAGCAGCCTCCCAAGATAGAAAATATTTAGACAGTGGTCACTCTACTTTAGCCAAGCATCACAGACAGGACCTTTGGCCCTCTCCCCGTAGATGTTAACAAGACCAAGTGGTCAGTCTGGAGTTTCACTCTGTAAGACTAGCCTGCTTCACCAGAACTCCCAGTGGGCTGCTGCAGGCTGGAACTTTCTTCCTGTATCCCCACACTAAGCTCATCCCAGCAGTATTCCTGGAGACAGTGTGGGAGTCCAGACGCCTATCGTGGCTCAGCCCGGCAGCAGTGAGGAGGAGCTGCTCAAGTTTCAGTGGCGCCAGCGTGGGCACCTTAGACTTTTACCTCTTCCTAAAGCAATGTGGAGCAGCTTGGTCTGGATCTCTAATATATTAAAACAAACCCAGCAGAACACTGTGCTTTACCGTTTCCAGGGCCAGTAGAGAAAGCTTATAGAAAAAGATTAAGAGCAGAGGGGATGTGGATGTTTCACAGCCTGAGGTAGCTTGGGATCATCTACCAGGTTGACCGAGCTCTATAGGGAATATATATTCACCTTTGTTAATGTATTTGGATCTCTGCCATTGTATGTTTGTAACAGAGAAAGAAAATTTTTTTCCAGTGTTTGTATGAGTATCACTCAACATACTAGACAGTGTGACAAGAATGAATTATTTCAACTTTATGATTCTTGAAATCATGATAGCAAGTTCCCTCTGGATCATAAAGGACAGAAGAGATAAAGTATTATGCATTGTAATCTGGTCTATTACTAGAACCACAAGAAATTTTTGTCTTGAAATGCAACTGAAAAGGATTCAAGGTGCAAAAGAGGATGGGAAGAAAAAGAAAAAAAGAGGAGGGAAACAGACTATTAATACAGAAAATCAAAAACCCAGACTTTTGTCTATCAAATCTATTTTTAAAGTTACTCATATAATTACATATAGCAAGTAATTTTTCTGAGCTAATAATGTATATTTTTTCCTGAAAAGTCTTTCTTTTTTAAAAAAAAAAAATCATGTATTTGGTACAGGTTCTCACTGCACAGCTCTGACTCATAGTGATCCTCCTGTTTCAGCCTCCCCAGGGATGGACTTATAGGCACAAACCATGGCACCTAGTCTTGGTTGGCAGTTTGGTGTGCCCAGGGCAGGACCAACATGGCATGTGGTACCAGGGATCAAACCCAGGTCCTTGTACTTGGATAGGATATTGAGCTATCTCTGTGACCCCCTGAGAAGTCTTTCTAATGGTAGAATTTTTTTTTTTTTTTTTTTTTTTGCAGGACTGGGGTTCAAACTCACAACCTTGCACTTGCCAGGCAGGCACTTGTGCCACAGAGCTATCTCCCCAGACCCCCATCTAATGGCATAATTTAAGGAAATATAAAACATCCCAAACAGGCAAACACTACATAATGTAGAGATAACAACTTCCTTAACAATGATATCATCTTCCTTAGTATTAAAGCACAAAGGATTTTTAGTAAGGAAACTGAAACAAAAATTCAACTCTCCCTTTCTCTTTCTCTCTCTTTTCTGTTATCAATTGGAGCAATTTGTATCATTATAAACAGATAAAGTAGGGCTGGAAAGTAGAAATAACATATTACAATGACTTTCTATAAGTTCAAAAATTTAAGTATGCCATACTTTTGAGGCCCCTAAGACAAAAAATTGGGAACATTTGAGAGCTGATCTCCTTTCTTCTAGCAGCTCTTATCTCAGTGGTTCTAGCACTGTTTCTAAAATAGCCTTGCGACCTCAGTAGCCACTGTGGTTTGCAACTCTTCTCTGAGTGTTTGATGGGAATTAATCACTTTTGTGATTGGCTCAGGAAGAAGTACGTGAACTGAGCAAGACCAATGAGAAGAAAAGATGCACCCTTCATGGTAAATGTGCCCAGGATACTCTCCTTTCTTGCTGGGTGGCAGAGTAACTATACTCATTAGAAACTGCTGGCCTGTCCTTGCACACATGATACAATAAGGAACCCAGGTTTGGAACGAGGCTCCCCCCAGGGAAATCAGTGTGGTCCATGCACATGCTTGGACCAAGCTTTACACATTGGCTCTGGACTTTGCACTTGTGCAAGCCAGTAAAATTTC
This sequence comes from Myocastor coypus, assembly GCA_004027025.1. NCBI lineage: Eukaryota > Metazoa > Chordata > Mammalia > Rodentia > Myocastoridae > Myocastor > Myocastor coypus. The sequence continues at coordinate 12,138 of PVJA010030768.1, forward strand.
TTTATGATTTGAGCTAATTTCTGGTTTTCAGTTATGTTCAACTAAAAGCATTCAAGCTGTTATAGGCATTCTCTAGATCTTACCCAGTAGGTGTAAAATACATATTAAAGATGAAGTTCTATAGAAAGGTAAGGACTGATGGCCTCGATGCCCAAATTTGAAACTTCAGAAAGGAAAGGGAGAAGAGGTATTTTTAAAAAGGACCTTTAACCCTAGCTGCACACTCGTTCGGGTTAACATGAAACAGTCATTCCTCTTTGGCAAAGAAATGGGAAGGAAAAGCAGAAGGCACACAAGGTGACTGAACAAATTTCAATCTCTTTTCTTTCACATGGTATCCCCCTCCCTTGCCTGTAAGCCCTGCCCCTTCAATGCTAGCTGGCTGCGAGTGACTGTCAGTAGGCACTTCAGCCGTCTCAGGTCAGAAGCACTGAAGGATCACTCATGGGAACTTGCCCTGGTCCACAGGAGTTAACTGCCACATCTTCAGGAATTTTGGGTAGTTACATGCAGCAAAAGCATCATTCTTAAAATTAAATTATATGCACTTAATAATTAAAAAAGTATTAGATACAGCAAAATTATGCGAAAGTATCAAATTATAATCTTTCTACTACTGTTTGCTATTATGTACATTTTCAGGTTATGTATTCTTGTGGCGTCTGCCTAGTCAGAAACACTGGTATTCATTGTCATATAGCTGTAGTGTGCTTGCTTTTAGATTCTCCAAGATGGAAACTTGAAATTGGCCATCAGAGCTGTACTTTCAGCACATAAATTGGCAAGCTATACAATGCAAAGTAGTTTTCTTCACAGAGAACCAGTTGTTAAATATTTAGTAGCATACTACTGGATTTATTGATCAATGTTATGAGGAATATTTAAGTCAACACACTTTTCATAAAAAACAAACCAAAACCATAAACTGAATTATCTAAGACTTCCCTCCCACTCTTTTAAATAATTAAAAGTGTGATACCACCAAAGCAGGCATTCCAGGATCATCTGTGAATTGGGGATCTAATGTAAGATCACATGCACTGCTCAGACTTTCAGTAAAGAATGCTGTCAACTGCACAGCGAGATTCCAAGTTCAGCTGTCTCCCACTCTTTATTGTAAACCCCTGCATGGGGATTTAATGGTGTGTTTAATCTTGATGCCTGATAAATGACATGTCTTATTCAGGATACATATCTTTGACCTCCCGGCTTAGAACATTGTCTTTGTGGCATTAGCTCATCTATTGAAAATAATATTGCTAAACATACTTTCCTACTGGTGTCATTTATAGTGATCCAGAACTGCAGTTAGATCAGTGAAGCCACTCGTAGTTGGAAAGGTACCACTTACGAGTAAATGTAGTTATACAAAAGATACATTAAAACTGTTTCTCTGTGCTTGACCGCCAACTGCCACTTGGACAGAATAAGTAAAAACAATGGAGGGAAGCTGCATAGAGACTGTTTGCATTCGGGTTGGCTTATTCATTTATTTATTTATAAATCTTACTGAGACAAATAGACTCCATCTGCACTTGCTGGAGCCTCTCCTGCCTATTCATTATCAATCTATGTGACTAGAAGAGTAACCCATGAAATATGCACCATATCATATAATAATCCATACAGCATAGATGTCGTACCTGTAACATAAAATACCATAATCCAGACGGTGATTGTGAGTAATTCCTGAAAAATTCCAACTGACAAAAAGGTGTTTTGGCAAAGCTTTTATGTGGTTTTGAAACCATGTGTAATTTTTTCCTATTTTACATATTTTTGTCATGATTCAAGTTTTAGCACTATTTTATTTTATTTTATTTGTCTTTTTGAGACAGGGTCTCGCTATGCAGTTCAAGCTGGCCTTGAGCTCACTCTTGTAGCCCAGGCTGGTCTCGAATTCACACTGATTCTCCTGCCTCAGCTTCCCAAGTGCTGGGACTACAGGCATGCGCCACCATGCCTGGCTCTTTTAGCACTATTTTATAAAGTTTTCAAAATTGTATCAATAATGAAAATGCTACAATTAAAAAAATAAAAAGAGGAGAGCAAACAAAAAAAAAGAAAAGAAAATGGTACAATTAAAGAGATATAAAAACATATTTAAACACTTAGGAAATAAGATTGCCAATGTATCAAGTTAGCACAAGTTAAGTCATTGCTGCTAGTGAACATGTGTTATTATTACAGAATATGTACCAACACCACACTACTGTGAAAAGGGTAGCCAAGACAGCTAGGCTGGTGAAGCCTGGCACAGTAGCTAACTGGGAGCTGAAACAGGAAGGCTGTGAGTTGGAGCTCAGCTGATGGGACTTAGTGTGAATCTGGCTCAGAAACACATACAAGAAAACCTAGGATGAGGAAATGATGAATTAAGCTCTTGGGAAAGAAAGCAGGAAAGAAGAGAGATACAATCAGAAAAAAAAAAAAAAACTAGAATGATGGATTAGTACGACTAGGATTAAACTCTGAAGTTTCAACGTCAGTGTACTATAGCCTTTTTTTTTTTTTTTTTTTTTTTTTTTTTTTTTTTTTTCCAGGAATTGTACTCAGGACCTTGTTGGCCATGCTGGCACTACGCTGCTGAGCTATATCCATGGCCCTAAAGTATGAGTTAGCCTAGTACTCTGGTAAGTCTTTTGGAAGGTCTCTTAAATTTAGGTATTCAGAAAACTGTGTACATTCCAAAGATGTTAGAGTGCATTAGTTTTCAAAATAAAAACAAATAAACTTCCCTGGCTTTGTTTTTTCTTGGAGTTATGGGAATTCTGATGGGAAATGTTAAATCAGATAAAACTCGCAAACATATACACTAAGTCATTCCCTTCATCCATGATTTTTCATACTTGATATGAGGCATATCTGGCTTTTCTGGTTTCTTCATGTGGGTATTGAAAGTTGTAGTTTGAGGTGAGGTCAGGTAGGAGAAGAGAGATTTTCACATGATCTTTCTTCTAGAATTCTATACCTTATCCTCTGTACTTTTTCAAGATGTTCTTGCAGCTTATGTCAATATTATCATGTCTTTTGTTACAGTTGGGAAAAAAAAAAAAAAAAAAACCCAACTCCCAAAATACTGTTCTCTGACTTGTGCATGGAACCCAGGACAGTGGGAGAGTGCTCAGGCCCATGTGCCACTGGGCCCAGCCCTCCTTGTCTTGGCAGTGAGGGCTCTGAGGCCCAGGGTTCCTGGTGCTGTATCAACAACAGCACCCCATTGAGAACCTGGGCTTCCTGTTTTCAGACCACAAAGCTAAACTCTTCCTGAAATTGTAAAAATAATCTGCCCAGTTCTCCTCTGTGTGAAGGGGAAAGCTGTTTGCCAGTCCTGAGAAACAAAACAAAAACAAACCAAAAACATACAAGTAAAAAAACGAAGAAGAAGAAAGAAAAGAAAAACAGGAAAGAAGTTCCCCTCCACCCAGCCCAGGTGAAACCACTGGGGTGACAGAGGCCCGCTGGGAGGCTCTGTGCTCTTCTTTCCTATCTTTGGAGCTCTGCTTGTGAACTCTCAGCAACGAATCCATGCCGCAAGGCCAGGTAGCTCATCTTCTGTGTTCTTAGGGCTACTTTAATTTTACTTTGCTTTTCCTCTTATTTTTAAGCAGATGCCAGGAACATCAGCATGCAGCTTCTTGCTCTCTGTTTGCTGCCTGTCTTGCTCTGTTTCTTACATCCCAACCTTTTATCCTCCCCTCATCCTCTTTCTTTCTCTAGTCTTTATGTTTGAAATGAGTCTCTGGGTCAGAGAGGAGTTCGATCTATCCTGGAAAACACTATGAATCCAGAGCAGACTGCGCAGGACTGATGAGGCGCAGGCCACCTTCTCTCATCTCCACAATGAATTTATGTACAGATTATGGCAAAACATGTCTTGTGTTTTCATCTTTTGCAGTAGCTCTTGCTTGGTGCCAGCAACTACTTGTGTAGAAAGCACAGTATTTGGCATCTATGTAGGACAGCTTCACCAGAGGCCCGACGGCTACTAATAGGATGAACACAACCAGAGTCACTCATCACCGGCAGCGTGAGACAGGTCAGTCTAAGAGCAGGCCAGCGTGGGGACAGAGAGGCTCTGTGTCAGTTTATTTGTTTGACATGTGACATATTTGCTTCCAGTATATAATTTAACACCAAATCAACATTATAAAAGAGCAACATTACAGAGGCACTTAGTAGAAGTTGGGAATTGCTTTTGAAACTCACCCTATCCAGTTATCACTAGAGCCTAAGGTTAGGATTTTTCAGGAGTTCTTTAAGGTTATTTCCCCTGATGGAATGGGTGATAGGATATAAAACTCTCCCTTTTTTTGTTATACTTTCCTGCTAATTTATGTCAAAGGCTTAGCAGGCATAGTCTGTTTTCCATAGAGACTGTGGTTACATTTCATTATCCTACAGGCTAAATGTTTTGGGGATGTGGAAATAAAAATAACTAAATTACAATACAGCAAAATATCCTGATGCCCAAGAAGCGTGGGGGGGAAAAGAGGTCACAAAGGTCCTTTTCTGTTCACTTTTATAAAGTATGATCTCGCCAAGATTTGATTAAGTTCTCTTATAATTGAGTCTAAAACAGTCGTATGATTTATGTTAAATTACTCAAATTTTTACTGTTATAATGCATGTAACTGTACTGAGGCTCTAAAAAAGAGAAGAGTTTCAAGCTTTTTCATTTCTCCATCCTTAAAGGAAAAAAATGGCGTCCTTTCCCACCACAGCAGCTCCAGATTGTTGTGTAGTATGCAAGTCATAAACTTCCACGAAAGATGTCAGAAGAGGAAAATGAAACAGATGAGCTGCTTGCGAGAGTGCTATAGTTGTTTGATCTGCAATGAGTCTAATTATTCCTGTGTTATTGGGACTATGAGACACAACAATGACAGGACATGTCACACCTCTTGCCGGCCTAGGCTTACTCCAAGCTGGGAGAAGGCTTTGCCGGACTGAAAGAGCTAGATTTCTGGTGATGAGGCCGTTGTTTTGAGGATCTTTTTCTCCCTTTGGGTTTCATTTTATTTTTCCCCTTTAAAATTCATGAGATATTGGGTATGGTGGCACACGCATGTAATCCCAGTACTTGGGAAGCTGAGGTAGGAGGATCAGTGTGAGTTCAAGACCAGCATGGGCTACAAAAGTGAGCTCAAGGCCAGCCTCAACTCATAGTGAGACCCCATCTCGAAAAGACAAAAATAAACAAACAAACAAACAAGCCCAGCGTGGTGGCACATGCCTGTAATCCTAGCACTCGGGAGGCTGAGGTAGGAGGATCGGTGTGAGTTCGAGACCAGCCTGGGCTACCAAAGTGAGCTCAAGGCTAGCCTGAACTGCATAGCGAGACCCAATCAAAAAGACAAAGACAAAAACAAAAAAAACCCCAAAACATACAAACAAACAAACTTAACATCTTGGGCTGGGGAGAGAGCTTAGTAGAATAAGTGCCTGCTTGGCAAGGGCAGGGTCCTGAATTCAATCCCTGGTACTGCAAAAAAAAAAAAAAAAAAAAAAAAAAAAAAAAAAAAAAAAAAAAAAAAAAAAAAAAAAAAAAAAAAAAAAAAAAAGATAAATAAACAAACAAATAAATAAATAAATAAAATTCATGAGAACACAGTTGTATTTCAAAAAGACTTTTAAAATTTATTTTATTTTATTATTTTTTTTCTTGTTTCAGAACTTTTTGTCTGTTTATTTATTTATTTTTATGGCTGGCTCAGCCTGCCCTGAGGGCAGAGCTGGTGCAGCATGTGGTACCAGGGATTGAACTGCGGTCCCTGCAGCCACCCAAGCTTTCCTAAGCAGGCGCTTTAGACCACTGAGCCATCCTGCCGGGCCCCTCAAAAAGATTGAAAAGAATTTTTATCCCTGAATACTAGCACAGGGCTAACCCATAGTCGAATCCATGATATAAACAGAAAACAACTCAAACAAAATTATTCATTTTTATGTATTTGGTAGAGAGTCTCACTGTGCAGCTTGGACCTTTAGTGATCCTCCTGTTTTCAGCCTTCTCAGGGCTGGAATTACAGTGATGTTCCACCACACCTGGACTCAGTAGCCAGCTCAGCGCACCCAGGGCAGGGCAGGTGTGACATGTGGTGCAGGGGATCCAACCTCCATCCCTGCGCTTGCCTAAGCAGATGCTTAGTTTGCTGAGCTATCTCCCTGGCCCTTAATAAAATAATTTAGGTTTAATTATTATATAATTTAAAAATAAATTTCCTAAAGTCTAGTTTTTTGTTTATTTTTATTTAATTATTTTGTCTGTTTCTGACACAGGGTTTCATTATGCAGTTCAAGCTAGAGTTAAACTCACTCTGTAGCCCCAGATGACTTCCAACTCACAGCAATCTTCCTACATCAGCCTCTTAAGTATCGGGATTGCCGGCACGTACTACCATGCCCAGCTCACTTAAGTCTTATTTTATTTTATTTTTTAAACTTTTATTTATTTATTTATTTATTTATTCTTGTTTCAGAACTTTTGTTTGTTTGTTTGTTTATTCATCTTTGTGGCCGGCTCAGCCTGTCCTGAAGGCAGGGCTGGCGTAGCATGTGGTGCCAGCGATCGAACCGTGGTCCCTACAGCCACCTAAGCTTTCCTAAGCAGGCACTTTAGACCACTGAGCCATCCTGCCAGGCCCCTTAAGTCTTATTATTTATTTGTTTGTTTATTTATTTATTGTCTTTTGAGACAGGGTCTCACTATGCAGTTGAGGCTGGCCTTGAGCTCACTTTTGTAGCCCAGGCTGGTCTCAAACTTGCAGTGATCCTCCTGCCTCAGCCTCCCAAGTGCTGGGATTACAGGCGTGTACCACCATGCCCGGCTCCTAAGTCTTATTTTAAAGTAAACAATATAGTCCCAAATTCAAGTGATTCTCTAAATTTTGTCCTATCAAGGAATAAAACTATATAAACAAATCTAAGTAAAGTACCTGAAGCGAGAAATATGAAAAAAGTGCATACAAACTTAAACACAGATTTTGTAATTCTGAATAGATACAAATTCAGTTCTGACATCTGGTTCAGAATTGTACATATTTTATTCTAAACCAGTTCAACATAATAGCAAAATATGAAAACCAAATTGAATCCAGTAGTGATTTTTTTTTTTTTTTAATTTTAGGGAAGGGTCTATAGGGTGTTCAGGGTCTCACTGGTAGATCAGACTCCTAGTGATCTGCCTGCTTACAGCCTCCCAAGAGCTGAGATTACAGGTGAGTGCCACCACGCCCAGGCTCCACTGCTGTCTCAGTGCACTCCAGGAGGGTGGGGCCGGCATGGCCGGCCCAGGGATTGATCCCCAGGGGCTGGTGCCTCCTTGTGGGTGCTTTAATACACAGACCTATTTGGGCAGCTCTAAACCCAGTAGTGATTTTGTATTGCAGAAAACGGAATACAAAACTTAGTAACAGAACCACTGAGATGCCACGGCATGGGGTTGTGCACACATTGTTTGCTCAATATGTTCTACAGAAGCTGCAGCATGAAAACAAAGCACTCAGCCCAAGTCCTGTGTCCCCACACAAGTATTCTGCACATAGGTCTCAATATTGTCACAGGGAAACACTGCTCTTTGTCAGCAGAGAGAGAAGAGACACATTCTGAGTGTTCCACAAGTATGTCTGGAATGGCTCAAATCAACCCTTATTAGGACCTGGATGTTCGACCCAACCTTAAAATTTGGTGCCATCTTTTGCTCATAAACAAAATTGAATTTCCTTTATGACAAACAAAGTGTTAGACAAAAACATTGATTGCTAGAACTATTTGCAAAAATTCCCAGAAAAAGGGGAGAATGGAATGATACCTCGCACCTAATACATATTAAACATTTTTTTTTTTTTAGTTAATGTTTTGGGGTTACAAAATTTGTTTTTCACTCCTCTCAGGAATTATAAATAAAATAGTTTCTACACACAAAATATATCAGTGAATCAAAAATAGAATAGCTGGTTTTAGGATTAAATAAGCAATGAATATGAGTCCTGAGTCAATCAATAGCTTTCGTAAAAAGATGTTAAATATGTTTTAAATGATTGTTATCATATAAGATAAAACAAAATCAAGACAGGCCATATGGAATGGTCAGTAAAGACCAGATCACATGGAGCTTGTCCAAAGCTGAACGACACGAGCTGATGATGTGCAGGGCAGCACAAGCATCAGCTGCCAGATGGCTTCATTCCTTTTAGAGCAGTTGTGCCTCTGAAAATAGCTTCCAAACGAGAAAGGATGACTACAAAAGGATTCATCGCCATAGGCTTTTCTACACCCACTCTACAGCTCTGGGTTTGTTATGACAGAGTGGCAAGGATTTGAAGGAAGTTAGCCTCGTAGAATAGTAAATAGCATGAGCAAGGCTCTGCTGGAATGCTGAGCTGTCTATGAAAGGCTTTGGGGGTACCGTTTCTGTGGGTTTCCTTCATGATGGCCGATGCTTGCTCTTTCCTCTGCTTCATCACGGTGGTATGTGATAGCATAATTCTTTGCTCACTGTGAAACATAAAGGGACATTATTTAAAAATATGAAGAACTCCATTGGTGTTTTTGGAAGAGAACATCATATTCTTTTGTAAGCATTTATGGTTGCCTTCCACTGAGACCTTAACATGTACTCCTTGTCTGGAGACAGAGCATGTTATTTACCCATGAGCAACATGAACAGAGGATGACACTCAGAGTTTCAGGCCAGTCTTATCTGTACATGAGTACAATGGTCATTAGGCAGTGAGGAACAAAGAAGGAGCAGCCTCCCTCAGCCACCCTCTCCCTCCCAGTCTACTGTTAATCTGTCATTGTTTCCTTACTGGCCTTCATTTGTATTAGCAACACAGTACATCAATTTCAGCCAAACTATAAGAATGAAGGAGACACAGATTACACCAGAAGCCCCTGGTGGTGGCATTTTAATATTGGCAACAACAGCTGTCTTTCAAAGCAAAGAATGCTCATTTGTGAGTCACAGTTCTGAGCCTCCTAGGGCAACTGACTAATAAAACATTTTGGGAAGCAGTTTACTCACCTTGCTGTTAGACTGCTTTTCAGCAGGGCTGACTCCGAATCGAATCGTGAAGGAAGACTCTGGAGATGGAATATGGATGGCACTTGGACCCAGTGGGTTTTATCCTTGAACCTGGGACGGCATGGTCCCCAGCTCTGACTCAAACTGAGGACTGAGGCTTTCTGCAGGGACGGGCATCCAGCTGACATCAGTTGACTATATATAGCACCAAATACTTCAGCTACTCATATCTTCCTGGCGTAAGGGAGGAACAGGGGAAGATTAGGTTCTCTCCATTGTGTGTCTAGTTTGGGAGATAGTTGAATGCAATATTCATTCATGGAACATGCACAAAGTTTTTATCAAAGACTTTTTGTTTGAAGACATGATTGTCAAAAGGGGTTTTTAAAAACTACAAAGCTAGGCCTGGTGACACATGCGTGGAATCCCAGAACTGCAGAGGTTGAGGCAAGAAAACTATGAGTTTAAGGCCAGCTGAGATTACCTAGTGAATTTAAGGTCAACCTGGACTACCTAGCTAGACCTTGTCAAGAACCAAGGAAGATTTACAGGATATAATTCTTACATTGCCTATTAGTTGAGATGACAAGCAACATGTCCATAAATTGAAATAGAATAAGAGGTTATTTAGAACTGAAATTAGCAGCCTGGACAATAACATCTATTGAAACAAAACCAACAATGGTAAGAGTAAGATCTCGGCCATATATGAGCGCTTATGTTAGGTTTATAGAAATGAGCAACATTTGAAGTGGAAGAGGAGGAAGCTTGAAATGGATCATTATGGGTTGAGCTGTGAAACTTAGTACTAAGAGCTTAGGCTTATATTAGGGTCACACTTTCTAAAGAGACTCCATAAAGAACAGCCCGTGTAAAGCTGAACAGCCTCTTCAAGGCTTGGAGTCAAGGACTTCTCCCTAGGGGAATGGTGGGAAAGAAACCTGAGAGCTTCCCCAGGTTGGCCTCCCTTGCTGGTCTTTGGGCACAGAAGCTTTCCCTCCCCTCAGACTATGCTCTTATAACTTCTTTCCCAGGACATGCTTCCCCTGCCCCATGTGGCCCACTCTCTCACATACTCTGGACTCTGCTCAGGTACTAAGACCTGAGGAAAACCTTGTCCCACTGTCCTGCCTGCAGCTGCACTACCCGGAAGTCCTTAGCCTGCTTGTCTTTCTGTATCTCTTTATATAAGTCATAGTGAATCCAAATGGAAGTAACAGAAATCTCTCAGAAGGGACACAACAAAAAGACACACACTGTTGCACAGGTAAACTCGAGGTTTAGAATCTATGGTGGCATGACTAAGTGAATTAACACAGGTGCATTTCCTTTTTAAATTTTACTGTATCCTCCCTAAAATACTGGTCCATGGGAACCCACTAGGACACATTAGCATATTTGTGCTATAGCCAGCAGGAAAAAGAAAGAAAAAATCAGAAAGGGAAAGGTCACTGTCTTGCTTTCAAAATGGGTAAGAATGTGAATGTGTGTGTGTGTGTGTGTGCGTGTGTGTGTGTGTGTGTGTGTGTGTATGTGTGTGAGACTTGAGGCTGAACCCAGGGTCTTTGCTGTGAAATTCTCCAACCCTTCTTAAAATGTTATTTTTGAGTCAGAGCCTCCATAGGCTGTTAAGTTGCCAAGCAGAGGCTAAGCTTTCGGTCCTCCTGCCTCACCCTTCTAGAGTGCTGGACCACAGGCATGCCCAGAAGTGCCCAGCTACAGCATGTCTCTGTGTGGCCCAGACCTTTCCTCTTTGCACTCCCCTCAGAGCTTAGCTGCATATCCACACGTAGCTCAAAGGAGAAATGGGGGGATTGTTAGTTTTGTATTCTGTACCGTCTATAGACCCAGTTAATGTCAGAAATAACTTACAAAGAAGATCATGGTGACTGGGTGACAACTATCAATTTTGCCAAAAAAAATTTTTTAACTTCTTAAATTTTTTTTTGTGAGAGGTCTAGAGGGACAGAGGGTTCAGGATCTCACTACTAAATCAGACTAGCCTGTTTACAGCCTCCCAAGAGCTGGGATTACAGGTGTGTGCCACCACGCCCAGTCTTAACTGACATCTCTGTATGCCCAGGGGGACAGGACTAGTACTACAGGCCAGGGGATAGAACCCCTGACCCCTATGCCTGCTTGCAGGTGCTTTAATCCGCTGAGCTATTTGGCCAGCCCTAACTTTTTAAGTCTACCTAGCCATCTTCTATTTTTTATTTATCTATCTATCTATCTATCTATCTATCTATTTATTTTCTTGTTTCAGAACTTTTTGTTTATTTATTTTTATGGCCAGCTCAGCACGCCCTGAGGGCAGGGCTGGCGCAGCATGTGGTGCTGGGGATCGAACCGCGGTCCCTGCAGCAACTCAAGCTTTCCTAAGCAGGTGCTTTAGATCACTGAGCCATCCTGCCAGGCCCTGGCCATCTTCTATTTACTGTCCTATTCATCTAAATGCTTATTTATCTGATATAACTTCTTCCTGTTAAAGTAGAAATTCTTGAGCTGCGGGTATGGCTCAGTGGTAGAGTTCTTGCCGTACACGCACAAGACTCTGGCTTTGATCCCCAGCATCACAAAGAAGTAGAAACTCCTAAGATGGAGGTAGAGTTCAGTAGTAGAGCATTTGCCTAATGTAGACAAGGCCCTGGGTTCAATCCCTCACATTTTGACAAAAGAAAAACAAAAGCAAGATTTAAGAAAATTTAAAATAATAAAATAAGAATTTCAAAAGCGTTTAGGCTTTTCCTCTACCTTTAGGCATTTGAACTGTGTCTGGTATGCGGTAGCACGCAACATCCATAGAATGAATGAAGGAATAGCTGGAGTGGCTGGGGCTGCACGCGTGATTGCGTGCAGTAATTGTCTGCTTCAGCGGCTTGGGATGTGTTCAGATGTCTCTTGTTATGTTAAATACCTTGGAATAAATGGAGTTGTAATAAATGAGCAGTCACTTAAGTATAGGGAACTAGTAGCCGTTTATGGGAGAAGTGTTCTATGAGATGACGTAGATTACAAATTTCAGTATCTAATCATAAGCTTGTAGGTTTAAGATTTTATATATGGTACATTTCAGTTAACTTACTATAATTGCTTCTAAGAAAACATTTAAAATTTAAATTATTAGTAAGGGTTATCATAGCCGGGCGTGGTGGCTCACGCCTGTAATCCCAGCACTCAGGAGGCTGAGGCAGGAGGATCGCTGTAAGTTCGAGACTAGCCTGGCCAGAAAAGTGAGCTCAAAGCCAGCCTGAACTGCACAGTGAGACCCTGTCTCAAAAAGCCAAAAAACAAAAAAAGGGTTATGGCTTGCAGTAGATGTCCCCGCAAAGCTTCACAAAATCACGTGTGGGGCTTTTCAGTGGTGCCTGGGTCTAGGGTGTGTGATGCTCAGCTGAGGGAGCACGACTGCCACATTAGTCTACTGATGGATCGGGCAGGGTTTTGATAGCAGTTAGCGGGGAGGCCCTCCTCGGAGGGGTTGCCTGGATAGACGGAAGGGTGGGAGAGATGGTCGCTGCTGTCGCTTTCTCCTGCACGGTTTCTCTGCTGGCTGCTGCTGTCTTCCCTCTGGCACCAACTGTTTCTCTTCTGTGATGTCCCTCATCCACACCACTGTCCTTGGGATCAGACCATCATGGACTGAAGCCTCTACAAGCTGTGAGGGAGATAGATATTTCCTGCCTTAATTTTGTGTGTCAGGTGTTTTGCCTCAGAAAAGCAACCGAGACAATAAGGTACCAAAAAATAATTTAGCCAAAGCCAATGAATTTAAATCCTCCCTCGAGATTCTTCAATTATCCTTATATTTCTGGCTACTGTAGTATACTATGAGTCTTCTAAATTCTTAGTCTTCGGGCCCAGCGGGATGGCTCAGTGGTCTAAAAGCGCCTGCTTGGGGAAGCTTGGGTGGCTTCAGGGACCGCGGTTCGATCCCCGGCACCACATGCGGCGCCAGCCCTGTTCTCGGAGCGGGCTGAGCCAGCTATAAAAATGAGTGAATAAACAAAGGTTCTGAAACAAAACAACAACAAAAAAAATTCTTAGTTTTCTTCATCTATAAAAAGATGAAAATATAGATTCAAGGACACATTATATACAGCAATTGTAGCAATCTTCATATTAGTAAATTTTTTTTAATTTTAATTTTAATTTTTTTCTTGTTTCAGAACCTTTGTTTGTTTATTCACTCATTTTTATGGCTGGCTCAGCCCGCCCTGAGGGCAGGGCTGGCACAGCATGTGGTGCCGGGGATTGAACCGTGGTCCCTGCAGCCGCCTAAGCTTTCCCAAGCAGGCGCTTTAGACCCCTGAGCCATCCTGCCGGGCCCT
>PVJA010030769.1:0-25504 GCA_004027025.1 Myocastor coypus
CCAAAAAAAAAAAAAAAAAAAAAAAAAAAAAGAACTCCACCTTCAAATGTTCTTCACTGTGGACAAAACAGTGACATCTCTTTGTAATTAGAAGCAGAACACATTCAGGTTTCCTGTGCCATTTTTGAGTGATAGACCCTCACGAGACCTTAACCTGCTGGTGCCTCACTTCCAGAATTGTGAGGACTAAATTTTATTATTTATTAATCACTGAGTCTAGCATATTTTGTTATAAACAGCCAAAACTGACTGAGACATAACTTAACCTAAATAAAAATAAAAATAAAAATGTCAAAGTAATTTCAAGGTTAAAAAAAAAATTAAAAGAATGGTGCCATTCATAGCAGCATCATTCAGAATAAGGGCTGGAAGCAACCCAAGTGTCTGCTGATAGGTGAGTCGATGAGCACAATTATGGTTTGTACAATGGAGTGCACACAATAAATACCATTCAGTCTTAGAAAGGAAAGGAAACTCTGACACATGCTGCAATGTGGATGAATCTTGAGAATATTATACTAAGTAACCCAATCATAAAAAGATCTACTATCTTGTCTTATTTGTATAAGGCACCTAGACTGATCAAATTTATAGGCAGAAAGTAGCATGGTGTTTACCAGGAAGCAGGGATAGAAGGAATGGGGAATTGTTGTTTAACAAAATATAGAGTTTCTGCTTTGCAAAATGAAGAGTTCTGGAGGTTCATTACACCTCAGTGTGAATCTACTTTTTTTTTTAATTTAATTTTATTTTTTCTTGTTTCAGAACATTGTTTGTTTATTCACTCATTTTTATGGCCATCTCAGCCTGCCCCAAGGGCAGGGCTGGCGCAGCATGTGATGCCGGGGATCGAACCGCGGTCCCTGAACTGCCTAAGCTTTCCCAAGCAGGCGCTTTAGACCACTGAGCCATCCCGCCGAGAAATATTTATTACTAATTCCAATAAATAACATTTCACATGGCATAGCATGGGTTTCAGTATGTATATTCCAATGGCTTTAAGTGACCCCTGTGTTTTGGTCATTCGACCCCTACTGGGGTCGTAACCCACAGGTTGAGAACCTCTGTGCTATGCCTCAGTGTGAATATACTTAATGCCATTGAAATATACCTTAAAACTGGGTGTGATAGTAAATTAAAAAAAAAAACTTTATTTAACAGCTTCTCTTTATCAGAGACTCACTATTTTTTAATTTTTATTTTTTTTGTTTCAGAACTTTATTTATTTTTATGGCTGGCTTAGCCTGCCCTGAGGGCAGGGCTGGCGCAGCATGTGGTGCCAGGGATGGAACAGCGGCCCCTGCAGCCGCCTGCAGGTGCTTTAGACCACTGAGCCATCCTGCCAGTCCCCATAGTAAATGTTTGTTATGTGTATTTTACCGCCATTAAAAATAAAATAAAATACCAGAGCAATCAATAAGCAAAAATTTGAAGCATAACTCTTATTTTACATCATATACAAAAGTTAACTTGAAATGTATCACACAGATCTAAGTGTAAGCTTAAATGTAAAAGCCATGAAACTTCTAGAAGAAAATCTTTGTGACCCTGGGTTAGAGATTTCTTAGAGAGGAGAAGAAGTGTGAATCATGAGGTGGGTGGGCATAAATCAGGAAACACCAAAAGTCAAACCTTCTGCTCTTCAAAGGCACAATTCAGAAAATTAGAAGGTAAGCTGGGTGTAGTAGTGCATACCTGTGATTCCAGCACTCAAGGGGCTGAGGTAAAAGGATTTCATTTGAGGCCCAGCCTGGAAAATTTTGTGGCTTGGCAAGCACCTCCCTCAAAATAAAAAAAAAATAAATAAAACATGGGCCAGGTATATGGATCAATGTGAAGGCCCTGGGTTCAACTCTCAGTACTGTAGAAAAGAAAAAGAGGGTCCCCGCGGGATGGCTCAGTGGTCTAAAGCCCCTACTTGGGAAAGCTTGGGCGGCTTCAGGGACCGCGGTTTGATCCCTGGCACCACATGCTGTGCCAGTCCCGCCCTCGGGGTGGGCTGAGCCAGCCATAAAAATGAGTGAATAAACAAATAAAGGTTCTGAAACAAGAAAAAAATAAACAAATAAAATAAAAAAAATCTTAAAAAAAAGAAAAGAAAAAGAACTAAAGCCACAGCTTGGAAGAAGACATTTCCCAAATGCATATTTTATAGGGGAATTATATTTAGGACATACAAAAACATAAATTTTTAGACAAATAGCACAATTTTTAAATGAGAAATAGATTGGAACAAACACATCATCAAAGAACATATTCAACTTTCTTCTTCTGGCTTCCAAGATGCCGAAGGTCTTGGTGGATCCTCTACTGCACAATTATGGATTTTCCTGTGTCTTCCATTAGGAGAGACAATCATCTGCTGATAGCACAGGAGCTAAAAATCTGTTTATTCCCTCTGTGAGGGGGATCAAGAATGACTGAACAGATTTCCTGCTATCGGTGTAGGTGGTACAGTGATGGTCACAGTCAAGAAAGGAGAACCAGACTAGTATGAAGGCGCATGTGTATAATCTTGGTGACTTGGGAAGCTGAAGCAAGAGGATCACAAGTTTGAGCCCAGCCTAGACCATTTCACAAGATTCTGTCCCAAGAGGGTGCACATTGTGGCCGAGGACTATGTTCAGTGATGGTAGCATTCCTGGTTCAGAGATTGCTGGTTTCAGCTTGTCCATGTACCAAGCTTGAAAGTTGTCCCTATCATCTTTGCATCCAAAAAATCTGCACAAACTGAAAATCAATGATTTTTAAAGACCTATCAGAGCTCGTGGTTCCAGTAGGAGACAGAAGGAGGAAGAACGAGGAGCCGGGCGGTTGGGGGGACCCGCTGCGGCCACTGCCACCACCGCCACCACCCGCCTCTGTGGCTCGTGGCGTGGGAAAAGGAGGTGCAAGTCCTCAGCGCGAGCCGGCGGCAGTGCCGCTTCGGGAGGGTCGGCGGTGGGGAGGCGATGGCAGATATAGATAAACTCAACATCGACAGCATTATCCAATGGCTGCTGGAAGTGAGAGGATCCAAGCCAGGTAAGAATGTCCAGCTACAGGAGAATGAGACCAGAGGACTATGCTTGAAGTCTCGTGAGATTTTTCTCAGTCAGCCTATTCTACTCAAACTTGAAGCACCACTCAAAATACGTGGTGATATTCATGGGCAATACTATGATTTGCTTCGACTTTTGAATATGGTGGTTTCCCACCAGAAAGCAACTATCTGTTTCTTGGGGACTATGTGGACAGGGGAAAACAGTCATTGGAGACTATCTGCCTCTTACTGGCCTACTAAATCAAATACCCAGAGAATTTTTTTCTTCTCAGACGGAACCATGAATGTGCCAGCATCAATACAATTTATGGATTTTATGATGAATGTAAAAGAAGATACAACATTAAACTATGGAAAACTTTCACAGACTGTTTTAACTGTTTACCAATAGCAGCCATCGTGGATGAGAAAATATTCTGCTGTCATGGAGGTTTATCACCAATCTTCAATCTATGGAGCAGATTCGGCGAATTATGTGACCAATTGATGTACCAGATCAAGGTCTTCTCTGTGATGTTTTGTGGTCTGACCCTGATAAAGATGTCTTAGGCTGGGGTGAAAATGACAGAGGAATGTCCTTCACATTTGGTGCAGAAGTGATTGCAAAATTTCTCCATAAGCATGATTTGGATCTTATATGTGGATCCCATTAGGTGGTTGAAGATGGATACGAATTTTTTGCAAAGACAATTGGTTACTCTGTTTTCTGCACCCAATTACTGTGGAGAATTTGACAGTGCAGGTGCCATGATGAGTGTGGATGAAACATTAATGTGCTCCTTTCAGATTTTAAAACCTGCAGAGAAAAAGAAGCCCAATGCCACAAGACCTGTAACACCTCCAAGGGGTATGATCACAAAGCAAGCAAAGAAATAGATGTAATTTTGGCACTTCCCAGTTGGGACTTGTAACATAGAGTATATAACCTTCATTTTAAAAACTGTAATGTGTACTGGTCGGCTTGTTCTGATCGATCTGTGTTTGTGATGGTCCTTCCTTTTGTTTTTGTTTTCATGAATGGCATTTGCTGGTTATAACAGCAAATGAAAGACACTCCAATCCCAAGGAAAAGTATTGTTTTTTTAACTCCTTGTTCCTTTTGCAGACAACTTTAATGATGGTGTTAAAACTATACCCCAGGACAGTTTATCCTGTCTGGGGGTAGTGAGGGGAGGGTAAGTGTATAAGTGATCTTTTAAAAATTCAGTACAATCCATGAATAATGTAAATGCTCATTCTCTTTAGAATATAAAGAGAACCCTAGGGTGCTCAGAATCTGTACATGTTATTGTCATAATATGCATACTGTTGATGCAAACCACTGTGAACATTTTTTATTTTAAAATTTTGTTTCAAAGGGATTGCTTTTTCTTCTCATTGTCTTATCATGTACAAACTAGTTTTTATAGCCGTCAACAATAGACGTAATCTTCAACCTTGCCAGGAATGCTGGTATGATATATATTTAATTAAAGCACACTTTCCCCTACCTATGGTATACTTAAAATGATAATTAAAGCCATTCTTTTACATGCAACTTTTCCTAAAGCCAAAGTTTCTGTTGGAATATGTATTGACGGCCCCTTAAGTACAGGGTGGCATGGCTGCATACACATGCCACCCCCTTGGGGATTCAAAAACATGTTTTTGATTTTGAATAGCAAGTAGTAATATAGTGCTATTTAAGCTATCATGAGTAAAGTTAATAACATTTTGTACAATTTCCATATAATCTTAATTCATTAAGTAATCTTTTTACAGTTGGACCAGGCCTGAAGCCGTCCATTCAGAAAGCTTCAAATTATAGAAACAATACTGTTCTATATGAGTGACCAATTATACTTTCTTTATTCATTCTTTATTCTGCAGTGAAGCTGAGGCTTATAAGTCAAAACAAAAGAAGTTAACTTGCTGTCCACCAGTTTATACAGACTTACAGTACCTATGACTTTTTAAAACCTAAGATCTATTAAAAAATCTGTTTCAGGGGCTGGGGAGAGAGCTCAGTAGAATAAGTGCTTGCCTGGCAAGCTCAAGGGCCAGAGTTCAATCCCCAGTTCTGACAAAAAAAAAATCTGTTTCAACAGATGACTGTATACAATACCATGTGGTGAAAGTTCACTTATTAAAGGACAAACTTGTTAAATCTTCTGTGTCTATTTATCAGCACAATACACAAAGAAAAACTGTTGGTGGCATATTGAATAGATTTTAATGAATAAATGGCTCTGGAAACCACAAAAAAAAAAAATAAATAAAAGGCCGGGCATGGTGGCACATGCCTGTAATCCCAGCACTCGGGAGGCTGAGGCAGGAGGATTGGTGAGAGTTTGAGACCAGCCTGGGCTACAAAAGTGAGCTCAAGGCCAGCCTGAACTGCATAGCAAGACCCTGTCTCAAAAAGACAAATAAATAAATAAATAAATAAATAAATAAAAACCTATCAGAGAGTTGAGGTAACAGGAGAAAATGCAATCTCTAAATCTGGAGCGGAATGTTTCCCAGCAGCAGGAGCTTCTAGAGTCCTAAACCAGTAGGAACACTAGCATGGTAATTTTGATGTGTAGGCAGAGACTGAGTGTGACAATAGGACACTCCTTGGAGTGTCAGTCCTGGGACACCTTGAAGTTTTTTGGGCTTTGTCTATAGAAACTCCACCAGATGGGGAAGAATTACAGTGAGGAACTGAGAAAGATCCCCTAGGGGTTTTGGTAGAAAAAAGGGATAGTAACCCCATTGGGAAACCTTTTCAGAATGTTCTACTTCATAAAGGACTGCTCTTCAGGGGGAAAAACAGTAAGAAGGCAAGACTTTGTAGAAGGGTGAGACTGAGACATTATTCTACTAAAGGAAAGGGAATTTTAACCCTCTCCAGACTTGTCTCACTTACGGAAAAAATGGAAACAGTTGTAATTGCTAGACTTGGTGGTAAATGTCGGTAATCCTAGCACTCTGAGAGGATGAGTGGGAGGATTGAAAGTTTGAGCCCAACCTGGGCATAATAGCTATGTAGAGAGGCCTTAACTCAAAATAGAAAAGGGTGGCAATATAGCCTAGTATGAAGGCCCTGGGTTCAATGCTAGGTACTATACCCAAAAGTGACAACAACAAAAGCAAGAAATGTTCCTCAGCAAGGGAACAGAGCTGGAAAAAAATTGGAAATGCTGAAGTTAGGGAAAGAAGTGGGGGACAATATTAAAAGGTGTAATATCAATGTTATTGGAATATCAGTAACATAAGAAAGAGCAGGACAGGAGAAATATTTGAATTAACAATAATTAAGAACATTCTGAATAATATATCATTAATATGATGGACACAAACCCACAGGTTCAGAAAGCTTAGAAAACAAGCAGGATAAATACAAAAATTGAACAAAAGACATGCCCAGGAATATCACATTCCAACTGTAAAATATCAAAGCAACTTTTTTTTAAGTGTGTGTGGGGTATCAGGTGCCAATGTTTGTGTTTTCTATGTATGTATGTATGTATGTATGTGTGTGTATGTATGTATGTATGTTATGTGTGTGTGTGGTATCAGGTGCCAGTGTTTGTGTTATGTATGTATGTATGTATGTATGTATGTTATGGCTGGCTCAGGCTGACCTGGGGGTGGGGCTTGCACAACATGTGGTGCTGGGGATTAAACCACAGTCCCTGCAGTTCCCTAACCTTGCCTAAGCAGGCACTTTAGACCACTGAGCCATCTCGCTGGCCCCAAAGCAACTTTTTAATACATCATTGGGGGTTGAACCAAAGCCTCACAGTACTAGGCAAGCACTGGAGCACCAAACTTCATTCTCAGCTGTTTTTATTTGATTTTGAGACAAAGTCTTATTTGTTGCCCAAGCTGGCCTTGAACTTGAGATCCTCCTACTTTACCTTCTATAGTTGAGATTATAGGTATGTGCCACTGTTCCCACTACAAGGTTCTTTTTACATGCTTAAAGTAAATCAGTGAGAGCCGGGCATGGTGGCGCATGCCTGTAATCCCAGCACTTGGGAGGCTGAGGCAGGAGGATCGGTGTGAGTTCGAGACCCGCCTGGGCTACAAAAGTGAGCTCAAGGCCAGCCTGAACTGCCTAGTGAGACCCTGTCTCAAAAAAAAAAAAAAGTCAGTGAGAGAACTGGAAATCCTAAAGCAATTCTTGCAATGATCAGAAATGGCCCTAATTTTATTACGGTTGTGATGCTGTTTAAATGTCAGAGAACAAAAAAATGTGTGAAGAATTTATAAGTGGACTTTGGTTTTCTTTCCCATTATTGTGGATATGTACTAGTTGTGTTTTATGTTTTCAGAGCATGGTTGTTTATAATGTTATTTTGACTTTTAATTGGGATTTTGAAATATTGCTACACAAAAATGTTGTGTCAAGCATGAAAATATTTCATTATTTCTAATTCTGTCCATCTATTATTCAAAAACTGAGAAATTTAGTGATTACTATTTTTTCAGTATTTAAATAATACCATTTTGAGGGATTAGCCTTCTTTTAGAAAGTTAAATGTTCATTGGGGTAGGCATACAGTTCATGGACAAAAATCAAAATGCATGTGTAACACTTGAAAAAATCAACAACTGGGACTTCCTCTTGCTGAGAACATTTTGCACGTCAAAAGAAATTACCAACAGAGGGCCGGCGAGATGGCTCAGTGGTCTAAAGCCCTTGCTTAGGCAAGCTTGAGTAATTGCAGGAACCATGGTTTGATCCCCAACACCACATGCTGCACCAGCCCCACCCTCCGTGCAGGCTGAGCCAGCCTATATGTATATGTGTATATATATATATATATATATATATATATATATATATATATATATATATCCAACAGAGCAAAAAGACAACCCACAGATTTTGAAACAATCTGAACTAATAAGTATTCTGACAAAGGTCTTACATCTAGTATCTATAAAGAACTAAAAAAAATTAGGGTCCCAAGATTCAAAGACCCAATCCAGAAATGGACATCTGAGATGAACAGACACATCTCAGAGAAAGAGACATGTACAAATACGTGAAGAAATGTTCCACATTGTTAGTCATTCGTGAAATGCAAACTAAAACAACACCTAGATACCATCTCACCCCAGAAAGAATGGCTACCATAAAGAAATCAACCAACAACAAATGTTGGAGAGGCTGTGGGGAAAAAGGAACAGTTGCCCACTGCTGGTGGGAATGCAGACAGTTGCAAACATTATGGAAATCAGTGTGGAGAGTCCTTAAAAAACTAGGACTGTTAAGGGGCTGGGGAGATAGCTCCATGGCACAAGTGCCTTCCTGGCAAATGCAAGGTTGTGAATTCGAACCCCAGTCCAACAACAACAACCACCACCACCACCTAGGACTGGAAATCCCATTCAATCCAGCTATCCCTGAACTGGGAATTTTCCCAGAACAACTGAGAACATCATATCAGTGATGTTTGTGCTCCTATGTTTATAGCAGCACAATTTATTTATTTTTTTATTTTTATTTTTATTTTATTTTATTTTTTTTAGCAGCACAATTTATGATAGCCAAATCTTGGAAACAACCAAAATGCCCATAATCTGAAGAATGGTTGAAAAAGATGTAATGTTTTTATACAATGGAATATTACTAAGCTATAAAGAAAGGTAAACTCAAAGCCTTCATATATAAGTGGATGTATCTTGAACATATACTCGTAAGTGAAATAAACCAAACCTACATGTGTAAACATCATACAGTGTCCCTAGTGTAAGCACTCAAAAGAAGAAATAAAAATGGAAGGGCATAACACAGCTAAACGGGAATCAAGAACTTAAGGATTAAACAACAAAGAGACAGCAAGTAGAAAAGTTAGGAAACATGGCAGGGGCAAACCATACACTTATATACGTAGGATGAATTAGACAATGGTTCTAAGAATCTCCAACAGGTTTTTGGCATTGAGGATAGCAAATAATACTAAAACCATGCTTAAAATACCTGTCATTCTGGTCTTTTAGATGTGTGCTGCTTCTAATGTCACTTCAATTATTGCTATACTCTTAGGTAAATGTTTGTTTTTTTAAAAAAAGGCCAATAGGGGCCATGCGGGATGGCTCAGTGGTCTAAAGCGCCTGCTTGGGAAAATTTGGGTGGCTTCAGGGACCGCGGTTCGATCCCCGGCACCACATGCTGCACCAGCCCTGCCCTCAGGGCGGGCTGAGCCAGCCATAAAAATGAGTGAATAAACAAGCAAAGGTTCTGAAACCAGAAAACAAATAAATAAAATTTAAAAATTCTTTTTTTTAAAATTTTTTATTTTATTTATTTATTTTTTTCTTGTTTCAGAACCTTTGTTTATTCACTCATTTTTGTGGCCGGCTCAGCCGGCCCCGAGGGCAGGGCTGGAGCAGCATGTGGTGCCGGGGATCGAACCGCGGTCCCTCAAGCCGCCCAAGCTTTCCCAAGCAGGCACTTTAGACCACTGAGCCATCCCGCCGGGCCCCTAAAAATTCTTAAAAAAAAGAGAATAAGAGATAAGGAAAATTACCATAGGATTGACCTGCTACAATGTTGTACATGGTTATATTTCTAAATTGCTGTATAAAATGTGCAACTGTTTTGTTTTTTTTTACCACATTATATAGGGATTTATTAGAATATCAATGACTGATGGAAAATGGCAGTTCTACATTAAGTCTAAGGCATTTGATATTCAGAAACATACCAATGTTCAGCTCAAGTAATTATAGAGTGATAGTATGACTAAGCGTCTCTTCTGAAGTGTTAACAACTTAAGTTTGCAGACCAAAAACTTAGAGAAAAAGAAAGGCTACAAGGATAGCCAATATTTTGGCCCTAGCCCTTCAAGGTCAGTAAGGACACAGAACGTAAGAGAACCTGTACTATAACATCCTGTAACTCATTGGTGGCCCAAATTTTCTGTTCAAGGAAATTATGGGGCCACAGAGGAAAGGGATCAACGAGGTATAGTATGCCTAAGGAGAGTCACCTAGAGAGCAAACATTCTCTCAGGCTTTCACAAAGTGCAAACTGGTCAAACAATCAATGGCCATGATTCATCCAGATGGCTGTCAATGACAAAAGTTCTACAAAATGCTGTACATGGTTTCAAGGTAAGACCTGAGGGGATTGTTGTATGTTGTGTGTCAGTGCTGAAAGGAATGACTAGAAGACCCAATGAATAAGCTTCAGAGGACTCACTGAGACTTGTCTCTGTCTCAAAGTGAGCCCAGAGCTGCAAAACCAGCTCACTTTTATTGAGGGCTAGAAGCAGGCTATGGAATGTGTGGAACTACTTTACAGATTACAAATCACTCTGTCTTCTACCATTTGCCTAACACTAGGTTCACACAGATGTTAACAGATAACCAAGGAGCAAGGGAGGTGATAATCCTTAACATCCCAAACAAGAGGTCAATAAACAGGGTGCCAGCAAAGCAAGCTGCTATCTGCAGGTGTAAATCCCAGCTTTCTGGGACCTACAACAGACAGCAGCCCTCCCTGGGCTCTGTTTCTTGTTTCCTTCTTCTCAGGATATAAATTGAGCATATTGCTATAAGAGATTTAACTGACCTTGTCAGATACAAAAATTACATATTTTGTTATATAAGTCTTGCTTTAACTTGGCTTTAACCATCCAGCAGAAAAGTGTAATCATGAGGCATAAAAAGTAAAGCCAGATAAGCATGCTGAGCTGTAAAAGGCTCAAGTCAACAGGTTCCAACAATGCCAGTCCTGCTAACAACATGGTACTATTATGGGATATTGGATTATGGGTACAAGTCCATATTGGACCACTTTTTCTTAGCTCAATGAGAAGACATATTTGTACCAATAGTGTTTAGAAAAGTTATCATGTCTGCACCTATCTATCTATCTATCTATCTATCCATATATCGGCTGGCTCAGCCTGCTCTGGGGCTGGGGCTGGTGCAGCATGTGGTGCTGGGGATCAAACTGTGGTCCTTGCAGTTGCCTAAGCTTTCCTAAGCAGGTGCTTTAGACTGCTGAACCATCTCTCCAGCTCCATGCCTGCATCTTGTACTGTGATCAACTACTGCGAAGACAACAATACACATTGTATTAATTATTGTGGCTGTCCTATTAATGTGTTTTGAAACTGTCTCATTGTGATTTCTTTTTTTTTAAAGAATTTTTTTTTCTTGTTTCAGAATCTGTTTGTTTATTCACTCATTTTTATGGCTGGCTCAGCCCACCCTGAGGGCTGGGCCGGCGCAGCATGTGATGCCAGGGATCGAACCACAGTCCCTGAAGCGGCCCAAGCTTTCCCAAGCAGGGGTTTTAGACCACTGAGCCATCCCTCCGGGCCCCTCATTGTGATTTCTTATTAAAAGTAATAAAATTATAAAAAAGTTAAATGTCAGCTGGGCATGGTGGCTCATGCCTGTAATCCCAGCACTCGGCAGGCTGAGGCAGGAGGATTGGTATGAGTTCGAGACCAGCCTGGGCTACAAAAGTGAGCTCAAGGCCAGCCTCAACTGCATAGCGAGACCTTGTCTCAGACAAAAAAAAGTTAAATGTTGTTTGCAATGTATTCATGCTTTTTAATATTCTGGTTTGAAATAACTTTTCCATACAGGTGTAGTCTTTTAAAAGTCAAGCTGTTAGAGCACCAAAAATGTGGAGGAATGAAGACTTTCTCAGACAAAAATGGGGAGAATTCATTACCAGCCAACTTTCCCTACCAGAAATGTTAAAATTTCTTCAGGAGGAAGGTAATTCAGATCTACTTAAAGAAATGCACACTGAATGGGCCAGTGAAATAGCTCAGCAGACTAAGTCGCCTGTTCAGGCAAGTGCAGGGACCAGGGTTCAATCCCTGGCACCACATGCCATGCCAGCCCCACCTCCAGGGTGGGCTGAGCTGGCCAGAGTCCAGGCATGGTGGTGCTTGCCTATAATCCCAGCACAAGTGAGGCTAAAAGCAGGAGGATCTCTGTGAGTGTGAGGTGCATAGTGAGACCCTGCAACAATGAAACACATAAAAGAATGCACACTGGAGAAGGAATAAATGAAGCTAACAGGAAATCTTCTGCTGTTTTTATTGTATGTTGATTTGAAAGATAAAGTTAAATAGTAACAATTTTGATTGATTATATAGTATGTGGATAAGTGAAGTGAAAGGCAGTATGATAAGGGATGTGAGGGAAGAACAGAGATCCTCAGTTAAAAGGTGCCTGCAACCAGTGTTATTTGGTTGCTTAGATTTTTTTAAATGTATTTGGTACAGGGTCTCACTGTGCAGCTCAGACTTGTAATCCTCCTGTCTCAGCCTTCCCAGCATCGGTATTACAGGCATGCTCTACCACACCCTGTCTTGATGGCCAGCTAGGCATGCTGGGAACTGAACCTCAGTCCCTGTCCTTGCCAAGCAGGTGCTCAGACCACTAAGCTATCTCACAGGCCCTGCACCAGTGTTATTTGGAAGTGGAGCTAGATCGTTTCTATCTGTATACTTGAAACACAGTGGCAAAGCACTAAAAAGTTTAAACCACAAAGGTAAATTATATGCCAAGAGAAAATAAAATGGAACTATTTGAACTGTTTCATTGAAACTGAAAAGCAGAAAAAGGTATAGGGGGGGAATGACAAATGTAGTGGAAGTACAACACTTATGAATGGCCAAAAGTACATGAGAAAACCCATACATACCTTTAGTTATCAGCAAAGTGCAAGTTAAAACTCACAATGAGATGCTAATATACACGCACTGGGGTGAAAATTCAAATAAGGACTGCTGAGGATACAGAACAACTTGATCTTTCTTTGCCAGTAGAAATGTGAAGTGGCTCAGCCACTTGGGAAAAGTTCAGCAGTTTATTATGGAGTTGAACATGGTACGACTCAGCAGTTCTGCTCTTAAGTGTTTACCCAAGAGAAATGAAACATGTCCAAATAAGACTCCTATACAAAATTGGAAATGCCCTAGATCTTGGGCATATAAATGTCAATATCCTTGTTGTAGTACAGTACTTTAGTCTTATATGATGTTACCATTAGAGGATACTGTGTAGAAATCCATGTATTTATGACCATGTATTGGTTGAGTGAATGTTTATGCACTGGGAAAAGGGTATTTGGGAATCTTTCTGCGTCATTTCTCACAACTGCTTAGGAATTTACAATGATCTTTTTTTTTTTTTTTTTTTTTTTTTTTTTGTGGGACCAGGGTTCGAACTCACGACCTTGCACTTGCCCAGCAGGCACTTGTGCCTTGGAGCTATCTCCCCAGCCCCTTACAATGATCTTGAAATAAAGAAATTTGCTTTAAAAGTTAAAAAAGAAAAAACTTAAAAGTTTAGTTAAAAAAAAATGAAAGGTAGCCTAATACATACAGAAATGTGTTCATTATACCAAAGTACAAATATAACAGTAAGTTATCAAGTGTAGCTAATCATTTTTATGCAGATAGAGAAAAATGTACATCAAGGCATGATCCTGTTGTGGGGCTAAGGATATTTTAATTAATTGATTAATTTTTAATGTATTTGGTTGTTACAGGGCTTCAGTATGTAGCTTGGACTCACAATGATCTTGCTTTCAGCCTCCCCAGTGCTGAGATCACAGGCATGCACCACCACGCCCCGGTCTCTCTGTCTGACTCAGCCCCTAGTGCTGGGGATGAAACCATACAGTCACAGTGCTTGACTAAACTTGATTAAGTAGGTGCTTTAGTTCACTGAGCTCCCTAGCCAACCCCCAGGGATAATTTCTATATGGCTCTGAGGGCATCCATCTATGTAGACATATATAATGTCTTAGCGGATTTACCTTGGTAGGAATGTTGGTGGGAAGGGTGTACCCCACCACGACTTTTAACCCTTTTTGCTTCTAAGATAGTCTTTTTAAAATTTATTTAGTGCTGGGCATGGTGGCTCACGCCTGTAATCTCAGCATTTGGGAGGCTGAGACAGGAGGATCAATGTGAGTTCGAGACCAGCCTGGGCTACCAAAGTGAGCTCAATGCCAGCTTGAACTGTACATCGAGACCCTGTCTCAAAAAGACAAAAAAAATTATTTAGTACTGGGTCTACAGGGTCTCATTACACTGACTGGACTCATAGTGTTCCTCCTCTTTTTTTTTCTTTTTTCTTTCTTTCTTTCTTTCTTTTTTTTTTTTTTCCTTGAGCTCACTTTTGTAACCCAGGCTGGTCTCGAACTCACACAGATCCGCCTGCCTCAGCCTCCCAAGTGCTGGGATTACAGGCGTGCGCCACCACGCCCGGTACTTTTTGGTCTTTTTGAGACAGGGTTTCACTAGGCAGTTCAGGCTGGCCTTGAGCTCACTTTTGTAGTCCAGGCTGGTCTTGAACTCACACTGATCCTCCTGCCTCAGCCTCCTGAGTGCTGGGATTACAAGTGTGCACCACCACGCCTGGCCCACTTCGTCCTGTTTTGAGCCTCCAAAACACAGCAATCACAGGCACATATCACCACACCCAGTCTCAATTGCCTTCTCAGCATGCCTGGGGTGGGGCTGGCATGCGGGGTATCAAACCCTAGTCCCTGCACCTGCCTACCCTTCAGGCACTTTAGTCTGCTGAGCTATCTGGCCAGCCCTTCTATGATGATCTTGTAAAGCAGAAGTTCTAAACAAATCCGTCTTTACATTTATTAATTTATGTCATCATTTCCTATATATATTTATTAGTGCACCTTAATTTTGTGGAATATTGGCCTTCCTTGTGACATTTTCATACATACATATAACATCTCGGTCTTGGTTACTTTTCATTCTTTGCCGGGACAAAATACCCAATACCCAAAATTAAAGAAGGAAAGGTTTATTTAGCTCACGATTTGTGGACATTTCAGCCTATACTTAGCTGGCTCCCACGAAGAGTAGCACATAGTAGAGGGCAGCAGCTCATGGAAACAGAAAAGAGAGAAAAGCAAAGGGAAGAGAAGGGCAGCAGCAGAGGCTCCTAGTCAGTCTTTCTCCCTTCCTTCTACTGTGAACAAGCTACCCGGGGGCTGGATGTGTAGAACTCACACAATGTCCACTCCCACGTCTTCAGCAGGATGAGGATGTTTACTAAGTAAAAATCCTGGCTCCTTGCTGAGTCAGTTAAATAAACTTCTCAAGTTGACATAATGTATCAAGGAGTGCAATCACCCTCCTTTACATCCCTGTCCTCCCACACCAGTCCTTTCCTCTCGCTAGATAGTTTCCCTCCTACTTTCATGTCAGGTTTCCTTAAACAAACTCTTTTTTTTTTTTTTTTTTGTAGGACCAAGGTTCAAACTCATGACCTTGCGCTTGCCAGGCAGGCACTTGGCTCCCTTTAAACAAACTCGATTGTGGCTAAACTACTTACTGTTCAACTGCGTACTCTTCAATGGGCCGGGCATGGTGGCGCACACCTCTAATCCCAGTATTTGGGAGGCTGAGGCAGGAGGATCGATGTGAGTTCGAGACCAGCGTGAGCTACAAAAGTGAACTCAAGGCCAGCCTGAACTACATAGTGAGACACTGCCTCAAAAAGAAAAATAAGTAAATAAATAAACTACTTACTGTTCAAGCTTGACTAAGTTTGACTCACAGGTGGAAATTATTCAATGAGTAGGTAAGCACGAAGGGAAATCAAAGTTTGTCTTTACTATTGAGAAGGATAATATGATGAAGTAAAAAGTGATTTCCATTTCTTAAACCCAGATCACAGAAATGTCAGACTGTGATTTCTGTTGGTGACAGATGCTTGATATCAAAGGCAGAATCCTTTGTATTATTTCCAATAAAACTAGTGATGACTTTGCTTATAACCTTTTGGGTAACCCAGATGGCACTGAATTCGAAAGAAGCCATCATGCTAAATGCTATGATATAGGTAGGAGAGGAATCTTCTTTCCTTATGAGACATCCAAGCTCTGGTGCTCTGGTATTGTTTGACTGAATATATCTGTCCAGGTTAATCATGCCTTCAGAGGTTGAGCAATGCCTCCTCTAGACCATGTGTTCTCAACTTTGGCTGTTTTGGAAACCCATCCTCCAAAATTCTGGTTTAATATTCTGAAAATCTACTAGTCTGAAAGGTTTGACAAATTGCTCACATGATTTTAATTTGTAGTTAAGGGTGACAACCAGTTTTATGGAACAAGCACCAGCCGTAACTTGTGAAAACCTCATGCTGTCATTTTCTGCTGAAATTCACTGTCAACCAATCAGTTGACCAACATTCAAACTCATATGTGTTTGCCTCATTCCAATGATTTTAATACTTCACAGATGAGTTTTAGTTTTCCATTCATAAGTCAATAGTTTCGGCTGCTCATTTAGAAAGTTCTGAAGCATTAGTATGGGTATTGTCTTTGGCAGGTGTTATTCACAATAACATGACATGTTCATGGTGTGAGCTAAGGCTGTTATCACAAGGGACCTGCACAATGGTCAATAATTCATGCTGAATCACTTGGTTAATCTTTTTTTCTCTTTTTTTTTTTTTTGGTCTTTTTCAGACAGGGTCTCACTATGTAGTTTAGACTGGCATTGAGCTCACTTTTGTAGCTCAGGCTGGCCTTGAACTCACACTGGTCCTCCTGCCTCAACCTCCCAAGTGCTGGGATTATAGGCATGCACCACCACGCCCAGCTATGCTGAATCACTTGGGGGTACAGATCTAACACTGTTTTCTAGGGTAGCTGGACCAAGGACATCCTACACTAGTGGCTTTGAGGGAGGAATTTAAGTGCATTGCGCTGGGTGCCTAAAATTGACTTCATATAAAATAACTGTCAAAATATAGTTAATTTTCACTCTAAGTACTTAGTTTAATAGTGCTCTTTAGTTAAGACCTAGAGTATATGCAAATGCCTCTGTTTTCATTGTTAAGTGTTTCTGAGATTGGGTCTTGCTGTGAATAGAGCTCAGGCTGAACTTGAACTCAGTATGTACCTGAGGCTGGTCTTGAACTACCTTGGCAACCCAGTGTACTGAGATTACAACTGTGTGCCAGCATGCCTGGGTATTGTTAATTAATTTCTATGATCATCCTAAGAAAATAAATTTTCTCTCTAGAAATCACTAGGGATATGGCAGGTGGGATTTAAATCATTAAAGAACATAGCCTCTAAACTCACTGTTTTATATTCTAATCTTCATCCGAGATTAAATCTCACAGGGTATGATGTGTGGTAACATATCTACATCAATAGCACACATTTAAATTGCTATTGGATTTTCTGGAATAAAAAATGGCTGAATTGTTATTAATAGATTTGAAATTTGAATGGTGAGGCTGGGGAGATAGCTCCACAGTCTAGGTGCCTGCCTGGAAGCACAAGGACCCGAGTTTGATCCCCAGTGCCACATGCCCTGTGGGAGGGACCCCAGAACCCTGGGGCATGCCAAGCTGGCCACTGAAATTGGGCATGATGATGCATGCTTGTAATCCCAACATTGAGGAGCCTGAGAGAGGAGGATCACTATGAGTCCAAGCTATGCAGTGTGACCTTGTATCAAATAATAATAGTAATAAAATAAAACTACTATGGAAGGGCTGGGGATTTGACTCAGCAGTAGAACACTTGCCTAGCAAGCTGGAAGCCTTGGGTTCAGCCCTCAGCACCAAAAACAAACAAACAAAATAAAATAAAGCTCTACTAAAACTAAAAAAAAAAAAGAAATAGGAATGGTTAGAAAGTAGAATAATAAATGTCTAATTGTAGCATGTTTTCCTCTCCTTTCAATTTAATGGATCTAGAAAACTATCTTCAAAAAGATTGCTTTATCTGACAGGGATGAATCAACAAAAATCTTGAATCCTTAATTACTGTGAGAAGCAAGTCAGAGATGTATTTTTTGCATTTTTTAAAGAATATAAAATAGGGCTGGAAAGATGACTTTGCAGTTTGGGCGACTGCCTGGCAAACAAGCACAAGGACTTGGGTTTGATCCCCAGTACTACATCCCATGCTGGCCAGGAACCCCAGGTGCACTGAGCCAGCCACAGAAACCAGGTGATGGATGCCTATAATCCTAGCCCTGGGAAGGCTGAGCCAGGAGGATCACTACGAGTCTGAGATGTACAATGTGACCCTGTACCAAACAAACAAACCAATAAAAACACTTTAAAAAACATAAAATGGTGGGGGCTTTTGGGTTAGTTCAATGGTTTAAGCACCTGTACGGGTAATCCCAGTAAGGCACAGGGGATGGTGGTTTGATCCCCACACCCATTGTTAAGGAAGCCTGAGCCAACCAAAAAGAAACCCTTCTCAAAAATACAAAATGGTAAAAATTAGAAACAGCAGAGAATTTCATTAAAAAAAGTAATAGAAATTTGACAAAGATTGCTGTTTTTCATGTTATCTTTAGTTGCTTAGGTTACCAGGTATAAACCTATAAAATTGGTTACAAAAAAGTTATAAGAGCAAAACAATGAAAAAAAATTTTTATATATTAAGTACAGAGTCTGGGGGCTGAGGAGATAGCTCGATGGCACAAGTGCCTGCCTGGCAAGTGGAAAGTTGTGAAATTGAACTCCAGTCCTGCAAAAAGAAAAAGAAAAAGAAAAAGAAAAACCCACAAGTACAGGGTCTACAGGGTCTCACTACACTCATAGTGATCCTCCTGTTTTCAGCCTCCCAAGTGACGGGATTACAGGTGCATGCCACCACGACCCGTCTCCATGGCCATCTGATCACACCCTGGGGACAGCATAGCACACTGGGGATTGAACTCCAATCTCTGGCTGTGGCTAAGCAGGCACTTTGGCCTATGGAGCTGTCTGGCTGGCCCAAGTATCAACTGTTCCTTTCAGTAGACCAGCAGAATGTACTTGTGAAGGTCAAGCCTTATGGGGAGGATCCCTAGTTAGAGAGGGTATGTGTATGGTATTGTGGATTGAGAGTACTGAAGTGTTGGATTCTTGTAGAGAAGGCTTCTTGGTCATCTCTTCTTGGACTTTTAGTCCAGGGTCTTGTCTTCAGTGTTATGTGTGCTGACTAGATTCCCTTAGAACAACCAGAGATAGTCTTTTAGGGATAGTCCTACATGTCTAAACTACAATAGGCACCTATAGTTGATCGTAGAGACCATCATTTCCTGAATGCAGGAATGCTTTCATCTTCTATCTAGCATTCTTTTGTCCTTATGTATCTGAAGTCCTAACCAGGGGACTCCTAAGTATGAGACTAAAGCAAAGAAAAACAATGGTGTGTCAGCCACACATATTTGTTGCAAGCAACAGAAACTCACTTCCAATTTAAGAGAAAGGAAAGGAAGGAGACTGGGCATGATGGTGTGCACCTGTAATTCCAGTTCTGGGGAGGTGGTAAACCGGCAGATCACTACAAGTCTGATCTAGTAACGTGACCCTAAACACCCTGTAGACCCTTCCCTAAAAAGAAAAAGCTCCTGAAGATTTAGCAATCAGTTTCACCTGTCCTTTTGATAGACTTCCCTTCCTTCATTTTGGTGCTAGAGTGGGTACACAAATTTTGGGATTACTCTGTGTACTCTGATCTTATTTTTTTGGTACTGGGGGTCAAACTCAGGATCTTGTGCTTGCCAGGCAGGCACTTGTGCCACCGAGCTATCTCTGCAGCCCCTCAGCATACAAATTTTGGGAGGACACAAACTTTCAGACCATAGCAGTAATGAAAAAAAATTTTTTTTGAAATTCTTAGTTTTCACCTTCCATGAAGAAACTGGTAAGCTGGGTGTGGTGGTGCACGCCTGTAATCCCAGCACTTGGAAGGCTGAGGCAGGAGGATTGTTGTGAGTTCGAGACCAGCCTGGGCTACAAAAGTGAGTTCAAGGTCAGCCTGAATTGCATAGCAAGACCCTGTCTCAAAAACACACACACACACAAAAAAAAAAAAAAAAAAAAAAAAAAAAAAAAAAAAAAAAAAAAAAAAAAAAAAAAAAAAAAAAAAAAAGAAAAAGAAAGAAAGAAAAAGAGAAAAGAAAAATAAACTGATAAAACAGGACCGGTGCGATGACTCAGGGTTCTAAAGCACCTGGTTAGGTAAGCTTAAGGATCAGCGGAAACCGCGGCTCCATTCTTGGCACCAAATGCTGTTCCTGCCCCACCCCCAAGGCAGGCTGAGCCGACCATAACAAAAGCAACAAAGTAACAAACAAAAAAAGAAAGCGATAAAACAGATGAAATTGTTGTGGGAAAGAGTTGGTTTTTACTGATGTCTAGCCAAAATGATTCCCTTCTGTGAGGAATAAACTTAATAATAAAACTAAAACTTTTAATAATTTTGTAAAAGGGAAATGTAGGCATAAATCTGAAGTAGAATTTTAAAGTGTGTCAAAGTGTGAGTTACTATATTATGTATCACAATATATCATATCCTATTAAATGAATTACAAAGTGAACAAATTTCCAAGCAACCAGAAATGTTATATCTAATTTGAAAAAGATAAAATGAAGTACACATATTGCATGCACTGTATGAGAATCTAATGCTTTCTTCGCGTTTTGTAACATTAACCTTTAGGAGGAGTTCAGGCAGATTCTTTGTAGCTCGTTCTGCACTTTGAACACATTTCATTGTTTCTTTGTGGTTAGAAACACATTCTAACCATATGTTTCAAGTTACAGTATTTTTGTAACCACACAGGTGATGTTACTTTTTCAAGTGCACCTGTCATAGTTAAGTCAGATTGTAGCATACTTGTTAGGCTACTTATAGTTATTTGGTTAAAATAGTGCATATATATACTATACACACATTTACTTATTCACACGGCAACTGTGTTCACACTCTGTGCTGAGAGGCAAAGTATTTGGCAAAAGTCCTCATGCACACCAGGAGGCAGTTGCTTTCCCAGGCTAGGAGGAACCCGGTCCAATCATGCCCGCTGACAGACCGCCCGTGCCTCCTTTCCGGGAAAATCATCTCTCAGAATCAGAGGCCTTTTCACGCGTTCAAAGCTTTTCCCAATATCGAGCTTGCGCCTGCGCAACCTCCGCCTCTTTCTTCCGCTCTTGTCGACGGTTCTGAGGAGCTCGTTTTTTCCCCCACCGGGTCAACACCAAGCGCGAAACGCGCGCTCGCGGGAAGGGTGAGGGCGGGGCACAGAGCGGCGCGGCACGTCAGTGGCCTTCCGGGCGGAAGTCTATAGCCTCCCAAGCCGCTGATTGGCTTTCGGGCTGGCGCCTACCCGGTCCCCGCGCCAGTTTCGGGCTCGTTGGCGCGGATCGGGAGGCTAAGACTATGGCGTCCGTGCATGGCGACGACAGTGAGTTGAGGGCGACTGGTGAGGGAGCACTCCGCGCTTAGGGCGCCGGTTTCGTCGTGGGTGGGAACCTCGGCATGATTGCAGGTGTTGAGGGGAGGGTGTCTCAGCTTCATTTCTTCAGAGGGAGACGCATGTGTGGCTCGCTCTGCTGGTCAGTCAGTGTGCAGATTTTGGTCATTCTTAGCGGGGACCCTGCGAGGTTTGGAAGGGCTATTCATTGTTGACAAACTACATTGTAAGGTTTCAAGAGGCTCTCTCATCTCTGCCTCAGAGTGTCGTCCGGTTTTGTTTCCTTTGGTGAGTCATGCCCACGTGCTGGATACAACTTCATTCATACTGGTCCCAGAGGGGGGCAGTGCCTTGACCGGAAGATTTTCGCTACTCCCACTCCCCGTGCCCCCTCGTCAGTTTGGGTGCCAGGACAGTCCGTAATAGGGTCTCCCTTTCTAGGAAGTCCCAGGAAAATCGCTGTGTGTTGTAACTGAGCAGGAAAGCAAGCTCCATAAGTGTTGTCTCCAGATACAAATGGGTTTCTACTTTATGCATTAGCAGGTTTTCCTTTCAAATACTTCTGTGGAAAGTTATCAAGTGGTACATAGAAATAGTTGCAATGTCAATTTTGGTGAAGTTTTGAGAAAAAAAGGCATCAGTTCAGTATTTCCGATGCCCTGTATATCTCTCAGTTGGCAATGGTAAATCTTTTATTTCCAAAAATAGAATACGAAAATTCAAATGAGTTTGTCTGGTTCCTGATTTTTGAGCAGCGTTCAGCTAAACTGTGACTTAACTTCATTGAACTTCTAACTTAAAATCAGACGCTTCATACTGTCACTCAAATACATCACCATTAATGAGAACATGCTTCCTAATCAGCTTCCTTTGCATTCAGCTAGTTGTAAATCACAGATACCAATTTGTTCTTTAGCCTTACGCTTTAAAGACAATTTATTTTGGAGGGTTGACTAGCCTGGATTACAAATGGGATGTAGGATGTGAGTACCTGAACAGTCTCTGCAGCCCTCCATCAGTGATTTGCCACTAAGCCTTTTCCTCATCCTAAAACTGTACACCATCTGTGAACATCAAGAAATCACTCTCTGGAGGATACTGAGCAATCTTGAGACCCCTCTTAAGTCATGGTGTTGATTAAGTAGTTGCTGGGGACTTGTGACTGGAATTTTTCCTTTAGAGCAGACTGAATGATTGTTACCTGAAAAACTGCTGCAGGCTAGTGTGTCTGTCTGCTTTGGGGGAGGGTGGAGGTACTCTAGATGGTAGTTTTGAATCAAATATTTAACTTTTTTTAAAAGAATTATTTTATTTTATTTTTTTCTTGTTTCAGAACTTTTGTTTGTTTGTTTATTTATTTTTATGGCCGGCTGAGGCTGCCCTGAGGGCAGGGCTGGCGCAGCGTGTGGTGCCGGGGATCTAAACGCAGTCCCTGCAGCCGCCCGTGCAGCCGCCCGAGCTTTCCTAAGCAGGCGCTTTAGACCACTGACCCATCCTGCCAGGCTCCAAATATTTAACATTGTAACTGGATTTTTTGTGCCTTTTTTTTCTGTTTCACATGAGGCACTGGATACAAATTCCAAAAAAGAAATTTTGGCTTTTTGTTACTCTAGTGTTACAAGGTGAAATATTGTAACAATGGCTGTGAAAAGTTGAAAGGTCTGTAAGTAGCTGTTATTATGTATGCAAAGAGAAGGGAGCCTTTAATAATCACAAAATGGGTACAGTGTTTCATTCATCAAACATTTATTATGTACCTGCTAGGCATAAGCATTCTGCCAAGCTTTGGCATTATGATGATCAGTAGACTAAACGTGGTTTCTGTCTTCATGCAGTTGAGGTGGCAAGCATCCAGTTATATGCAGTGCTACATTGTATCTTCCTTGAGGAAACCTCTTTGCTTAGTTTTGCTTTCTGAGGCTGCGCTGTGGATCAGCTAGGTGTGATGGTTGTGAAGTATGTATGTGTGTGTGTGTGTGTGTGTGTGTGTGTGTGTGTGTTTTATTTTTTGTCTTTTTCAGACAGGGTCTCACTGCAGTTGAGGCTGGCCTTGAGCTCACTTTTGTGGCCCAGGCTGCTCTTGAACTCACACTGATCCTCCTGCTTCAGCCTCCCACATACTGGGATTACAGGCATGCGCCACCACACCTGGCTCGTATGTGTGTGTTTGACAACTCTATACACAAGCAAGTATTATTGCCTTCTATATTTCTTTTTTTTAAAGAATTTTTAAATTTTATTTATTTTTTTCTTGTTTCAGAACCTTTGTTTATTCACTCATTTTTATGGCCAGCTGAGGCTGCCCTGAGGGCAGGGCTGGCGCAGCTTGTGGTGCCGGGGATTGAATCACAGTCCCTGAAGCTGCCCAAGCTTTCCTAAGCAGGCGCTTTAGACCACTGAGCCATCCCGCCAGGCCCCCTATATTTCTTTTTATTTTATTGTATTTTTTTAAATTTTTATTTTAATTTTTTCTTGTTTCAGAACCTTTGTTCACTCATTTTTATGGCCGGCTCCGCCCGCCCCGAGGGCAGGGCTGGCGCAGCACGTGGTGCAGGGGATCAAACCGTGGTCCCTCAAGCCGCCCAAGCTTTCCCAAGCAAGCACTTTAGACCACTGAGCCATCCCGCCGGGCCCCTGTATTTTTTCTTCTTTCAGAACTTTTGTTTGTTTATTTATTTTTATGGCTGGCTCAGCCTGCCCTGAGGGCAGGGCTGATGCAGCATGTGGTGCCGGGGATCGAACCACGGTCCATGTAGCCATGTAAGCTTTCCTGAGCAGGCTCTTTAGACCACTGAGCCATCCTGCCTGGCCCCTGCCTTCTGTATTTCTAAGTGCAAAGTAAAGTAGCTGCACTCTCTTAATCCTTAAAACTTTATGAAACAGGCACAGTGACCTCATTTCATGGGTGAGAACTCTCAGGCTCTCTATTAGTTAGAGTCTCTGTAGTAAGCTACAGGAACCAACTCTAGCTGATTTCGACAGGAAAGGAATTCATTTGAATACTGTATTTGCAGAAATCCAGGAGAACTGGAACACAAACCTGAGGGCTGCTTCATAAGAAACAGTAATTAAAATTGTGCACAGAGTTTGGTCAGTGAGAAGGTCATTGTCAACCATGAGCAAATACTTGACGTTATAGCTTGTGCAGTGAAATGTTGCTTGGCAATATTGTTCCACATTCTCAATCTGTTGCTGCGTCTAGAACCTTCTTTTAAGCCCATAGTGTCTTTGGGACATTAGCTTCTTATTTACAGTCCGAGCAGGTGTTTGTAATGGCCAGAGCCTATTTTATATGCCTGTGGTAGTGCTATGGCACATGTGCCACAGCCAGCTGTTTATCCCTGGAAGCTCTGAAATGTTTGCCCTAAGTGGCCTATGACGTAGCTGCAGGTGTGTCTAGGAAGGACCACCTACCTTATTTATTTATTTATCTGTTTATTTACTTATTGGTGGGACTGGGACTCAAACTCACGACCTTGCACTTTCCAGGCAGGCACTTGTGCTATGAAGCTATCTCGCCAGCCCCCACATACCTTTTTTTAGCTTCTGTAGTGCTGTAGTGGGGCATAGGCTCTGACATGTCAGACATTATGAAATGTTAAAACCTTTTACAACAGTTTTGATTGTAGGTAAGTTAAAACCATACAGCTGTCCACTGCTTAACTGCTCAACCAAAGATCTCATGTCACTCACTAAATAGCAGAACTGGGACATGCTACACTCTTGTCTTTTTGATGTGTACTGCTCCTGGTGTAAACTCAGTTACTGTCATTCTCTCTCTCAAGAGTAGTACTTGAAAATAAGAGGCTGGGCCAAATACCATAGTCTTAACAGGCTACAATTTTGTATTTCCTTGAATTCCCAAATATCTGTGTACAAATTGTGTAACTGCTTGTGTATGGAACGTTATTAGAATATCAATGATGGTCAGAAAATATCAATTCCAAGCTAAGTCAAAGATATTTGATACTCAGAAAGCCAGTGATGATAAGCTCAATTACCTATGCTATAGTGTAAAAGTATCAGAAAGCTTTTCTGCTGGAGGGTTAAGAATGTAAGTTAACAGACCAAAAATTGGAGAAAAAGAAGGGATATGAGGATAGCCAATATTTTGGCCCTAGCCTTTCAAGGTCAATAAGGACTCAGGATATAAGAGAACCTGTGCTGTAATACCCTATCTCAGAGGTGTCCCAAATTTTCTGGCCAAGGAGATTATGGGACCTCAGAGGAAAGGGATAAATGAACTATAGTGCGTCTA
>PVJA010030770.1:0-20249 GCA_004027025.1 Myocastor coypus
ACCAAAAAAAAAAAAAAAAAAAAAAAAAAAAAAAAAAAAAAAAAAAAAAAAAAAAAAAAAAAAAAAAAAAAAAAAAAAAAAAAAAAAAAAAAAAAAAAAAAAAAAAAAAAAAAAAAAAAAAAAAAAAAAAAAAAAAAAAAAAAAAAAAAAAAAAAAAAAAAAAAAAAAAAAAAAAAAAAAAAAAAAAAAAAAAAAAAAATAGTGCTAACATTGACTGCCAGGGAAATTAACTGAAATACCACTTCACATCTAATAGGATGGCTAGAATAAAAAAAGTTAACTGTAAGTAGAAAAATCAGAGCACTTACACATGGCTGGCAGCAATGTGAAATGGTAAATCAGGTATAGTTAAAAACAGTGACCCATCAATTCTACTAGCTACGTACCCAAAAGAAATAAAAACAGCTAGGCATGGTGGCACACATCAGTGATCCTGGCACTTGCAGCTGAGGCAGGAGAATCACCAAGAGTTCAAGGCCATGCTGTACTGCATAGTGAGACCCTGCCAAGGACAGACGGGGATGGATGGATGGATGGACAGACAGACAGATATATATCCATATAAAACCTGCATTGAATTGTTCATAGTAGCATTATTCATATCAGCTCAAAAGTGGAAACAACTCAAATTTCTATCAACTGGCAGGGGATAAATGAAATGTAGTACATCCATACAATAAACAGAGTATTATTGGACCATAAGAAGAGACAAAGTACTAACACATGGTATAAATCAATGAACTTAGAAAACAATATACTAAGTGAAAGAAGGTAGTCACAAAAGCCATATTAATAACTGTGCCCATTCATGTAAAATGTTCACAACACAGAAATCAAGAGAAAGAAAAGTAAGTGGTTGACAGGGACTTACAGGGAGATGCACGGGACAGATGACAATAACTAAAGGGTATATGGGATCTTTGCGAGGTGGTATCAATGTACTGAAATACACTGGCAATGGTTGCACATTCTATAAATAATGCTAAAAATCACTGTCTTATACATTTTAAATGGATGAATTGCATGGTAAACAGTATCTCAAAGTTTTTTTTAAAGAGTATTTATTATGTATTTGGTTGTTAAAAGGTCTCACTATGCAGCTCAGACTCTAGTGATCCTATAGCTTTCAGCCTCCCCAGCACTGGGATTACAGGTGCAGACACCACACCCAGATTCTGGCTAGCTCAGCATGCTCCAGGGATGGGGCTGGCATGGCATGTAGTGCCAGGGATGGAACCTTGGTCCCTGTACTTGCCTAAACTTGCCTAAGCAGGCACTTTAGTCCCTGAGCTATCTCACTGGCCTCCAAAAGAGTAATACTTTAGATGGAAGCATGGTACAGACTGAGGTTGAGGCAGGAAGATGGCCACCTTAGCAACTAAGGTCCTATCTCAAAATTTTATTTTATTTTATTTTATTTTATTTTATTTTATTTTATTTTAGAGACAGGATCTCTTAGGCAGTTCAGGCTGGCCTTTAGCTCACACTTCTATAGCCCAGGTTAGTCTCAAACTCACATTGATCCTCCTGCCTCAGCCTCCCAAGTACTGGGATTACAGGCCTGCACCACCACCCCTGGCGGTCACCTTAGCAACTAAGATCCTATCTCAAAATAAAATTTTAAAAAAGGTTAGAATTATAGCTCAGTTAAGAGTTTACCTTGAATCCTACAGGATACCTTGGACTTGAGCTTTTCAGCAATGCTATTACTTACATAGACTAAATGCATTTAACATAAGATAAACATGAGCCTTATGAGGGCCCGGGGCAGAATGTTTTATACTGACAATGTACCCAAAAGTCTCATGTGCTCAGAGATGAAGATGAATTGACCATGGGGTTCGCTATACTCACCAGTGGATTAATCCACTGACAACTTCATTACTATATGTGCTATTAGGAAATCAGGCTTGGTTGGAGGGTAGGAGTCCCTACAGGCATGACCTGGAAGGGTGTTATTTTTATTCCTGGCTGCTGAGTTTGCTTTCTACTTCTTGGCTGTCATGGTTAGAGCAGCTCTCCTCTGCAACATCCTTTGACCATGTGGTTGCAGAGTCTTGGAGCCAGCCAATCATGGACTAAACCATCTAAAATCATGTGTCCATCTTTTGAGTTGTACATGTTCTTGACAGAATATACTGGGCAACATGAGATGGTCTCAAAGGAGAAAAAAGAAAAAGAAAAGTTTTACATAAATCTATTAACACTAACAACTAAAAATTTAAATTAAACAACAACAAAAACCCTCTTTCAGTCAAGATCCAGTTTTGAAAAGTTCACACAAACTTACCGGATCAAGAGTAGGTAAAACATCTTTCTTTTCTAGGCTCTCCACTTCATCTTCATCTGTGCTATATTCTTCCATTGTTTCACCACTAACAAAGTGGATGACTCTCCTTGGAACTTTCTTCTTTTTTCCTATGACTCCCAGTTCTACATTTTCAAAGCCTCTTTCATTACTCATCTGTATCAATAATAAATTAAGAAAAAAGTATCAAATGAGATTCTCTTTCATCAAACAAACATGTTTAGTTACTTTTAGTAAGAAATATAATCCAGTCCTTAAACATTTTTTTTAAAAAGCCTGTATCTACAATTGTCCTATCCTCGAACTTCCAGATATCTTTGTCAATAGTGTGTGTGTGTGTGTGTGTGTGTGTGTGTGTGTGTGTGTGTTCCCCCACCCCCTCTTATTGGGCAGGATATACAGGGTACCATGTGTAGAGAGGACTCATAGTGATTTTCCTGTTTTCAGTCTCCCAAGTGCTGGGACTACAGGCATGCACCATCACACCCAGTCTTAATCTCAGTCTCAGTGTGTCCTGGGGTGAGGCTGGCACTGTTTTTTTTTTTTTTTTTTATTGTAGGGAAGGGTCTACAGGGCTACAGGGTGTTCAGGGTCTTGCCACTAGATCCTAGATTGGACTTGTAGTGATCTGCCTGTTTACAGCCTCCCAAGAGCTGGGATTAGAGGCATGCAGCATTATAGTCTCAACTGCAATCTCAGCGTGCCCCAGGGGCAGGGCTGGCACAGCAGGCCTAGGGATCAAACCCCTGACCTCTGCACCTGCTTGCAGGCGCTTGAATCCACTGAGCTATTTGGATGGCCCTGTATATGTTTTTTGATAGCAAAAGATTTACATATTTTTACTTGAACAGTAGTCTTTAGAATTTTAATTACATCCACATTTCACTCCTAAGGAAATTTTATCTCAGATCTATAGCCATCTTTCAAACTGAAAGTAAATGTACACTGTGGGAGAAGACAAAGAACTTGTATTATCAAATTTATAGGCTTAAGAAAGCTTTTTGCATCTTAGTAGGTTTCAAAAAGGCACAGTATCCATAATGGTGAAGGAACATTTGGCTACCTCCATAGACAGGAACTAAAATGGAGTAGAAGGTATAGGCAAGGGAGTGGTCAAGAAGCCTTTTTATTTTTTTTGCATTTTGTTGTGTGGTGCTATTTTTGGTTTGTGACAAGAATATGTTCATGTATTATTTGTACAGTTTATTTTGTTTCTTGAGACTGGGTCTCACTATGTAGTTTAGGCTTGCCTTGAACTCACTATGTAGCCTACAGTGTCCTTCAACTCTTGACTGATCCTCCTGCTTCAGCCTCCAGAGTGCTGGGATCACACCTGGGTGTCACCACACCTGGCAATTACTGGTACAATTTAAAAATTAAATGAAAGTAAAATGATACAGGACTACATGACTACCATAATTAAAACCTATGTTGGTGGGATTCTCTGCAATAATCCAGAGTTCAAAACTTGTGTCACCAAGCATAGTGGCACATGATTGTAATTCCAGCACTCAGGAGGCTGACGCAGGGAGATCACCAAGAGTTCAAAGCCAGCTGGGTTACATAAGCAAATTTAAGGCCAGCTTGCATTTCATAGGAAGATCCTGTCTCAAAATAAAATAAAATTTTTGTTTTCTGTAAGGATTCTTAGATAATTG
Organism: Myocastor coypus; assembly: GCA_004027025.1. NCBI lineage: Eukaryota > Metazoa > Chordata > Mammalia > Rodentia > Myocastoridae > Myocastor > Myocastor coypus. Next base: position 3,967 of record PVJA010030770.1, read on the forward strand.
TGGGCAATATAATTCAAACTCATGCTTATTGTTCAGCCACTATAAAAAATTATTTGCAGAGAAAGATTTACTGATAAACACAGTATACTAGAATTGTCAGTCATGAAAGTATAAGCAACTTTATTTTTCAGAGCAGAGCTTCCTTTTTTTTTGGTGAGACCAAGGACTGAACTCAGGACCTTGCACTTGACAAGCAAGCGCTTATTCCACTGAGCTATCTCCCCAGGCCCAAGCAACTTTGTTTCTATGTATTGCTTCCTATTAATCTTTAGAAAACAGGATTTTTATCTGTCTTTTATTTCCTTAAGAGCTTATTTGGAGGCTAGAGCAGGGGAGCACAACTACTCACATACCCTTGACTGAGGAAGGGTCCTCCTCTATCAAGGTGTTTGTTCTCTTTGCCTCAGCACATGGCTTCTAGGAGGGGCACATACGAGTGTCCAGGGAGGAAGGGAACACTTGCCTAGCCAGATCAGACAACCCACCCTAGCGATTAATGGAATGATAGATGTTGCAGCCAGATCACCCTCACCTTCATTACTTGTCCTTTATTTCCCAAAGATAAGTTTAGTGACTGGCTAGGATCTGAACTCAGATACAGCCAACCCAAAGAACACTTGTATTCTTCAGTGACATAGCTAGACGTCATTGGCAGCAACTGGAACTGCTGTGTAACACTACAGACCATGAAAATTTTCTAACACAGGCTATGTATTATGGGCTAACCTGAAAATTTTTTCACGGTTGTCTGTAGCCTGTTCTGAGGGTTCCAACAAATTCCATCTCTCAACAAGTGAAAACAGCCCATTTACTATATCTATGATCAAAATAAGAAGCAAGTGAGCTGGACGTGGTGGCACACACTTGTAAGCTGGGCACTTGGGAGGTTTAGCATTAGTATCACTGTAAGTTTGAGGCCGGCCTGGGGGCCCTAGTGGGTTTAAGGACAGGCTGAACTATAAAGTGAGATTTTCTCTGAATTTAAAAGGAAGGGGAGTGGTTCACCCAGGACTCCTTCTACACTACCCACCCCCAAAATCCCTAGACGCCCAGAGCAATTCCTACCCAGTCTCATGTTTTATAGCAGCAATTCTCCTTGCACCACGACTTGGCCTTTTAGACCCCTTAGCTTCCTACAGAAAAGAAAACCAGAGAAGATCTACGCCAACACAACAGCTCAGCCAAGGACTCAAGCTCAGATCCTACACACATGCCCCATTCATCCCACTGCACCCCTTGGAAGAGCAGAAGCTCTAACCATCTTTCATAGCTGATGTTTCCTTTTTTAAAGATACAGGCAAATGAAATTTCTCTCAATGGCTTAGTTATTTTCCTAGGCAACTTTAATAAATCAAAACATTCTGGCTGAGTGAGAAAGACTAGTAAAAAAAATCTCCAGTTAATGGAGTCAAAGTCAACTTGACTCTTGGTTATATTCTTTCCAAATGATTTTTTAAAAACTACGTAAAGCTGAAATATAATTCATATTTTCATTCCAATACCAAAATTAGATAAATATAAACAAATTTTTCAGTAACATTTTACCAATATAATATTTTTTCTTGGTACTGGGATTTAAACTCAGGACCTTGCATTTGCCAGGCAGGTACACCATGCCACGCAGCTTATACTTCCAGCAATACTTTTTTTTTTTTTAAAAGAAGGCATCCAATTTATTCTAATCATATTTCATATGGAATTTTTATTTATTTTCAATTTATTTTTTTTCAGAACCAGGGATTGAACTCAAGCTCTTGTACTTACCAGGCAAGCACTTATTCTACTGAGCTATCTCCCCACCCCATATCCTTATTAATATTCATATGGAGATTTTATTCAAGAAACTTTTATGTAAGACTTTCATTTTTAAAAACTATTATCAGCTGGGCATGGTGGTGGACACCTGTAATTCCACAGGTTGGGAAGCTGAAGCCAGAGGATCACGAATTTGAGCCCAACCTGAGCTACACAGTTAAGTTCAAGGCTACCCTAAACTACATAGAAAAACCCTATCTGAAAATAACAATTATATTAAAATTTTAAAAGTATTAGCTTTTGATATAGTAAATCTCAGGTGCCAGCAAACTTTCTGTAAAGTTCAAACAGTGAGTATCTTCATCTCTGTAAATCAGAGCAGGCACAACAGAACTCTAGGAAAGCATCCACGGACACAGAACCACTGACACACTACATAACAAATGAGACAGAGTTGCTAGTGTTCCAGTAAAACTGTACAGAATCAGATGGTGGGCTGGTTCCGGCTCCTGGTCTATGGTTTGTCACCCTTACTTTAAGAAACCAGACTAGCAAGTAAATAGTCAGTGAAAGACAATCTGTGATATGTGACTCCAACCTGAATTTAGTGGGTGAGGGCAGTGAAAGGAGGCACTGCCAGGTAAAACAATCTAGAAAATCATTTCCTTCACACTTTCCGATAATTATAACTTCTTTTCTCAATTTTCCAAATGTTTCACATTTGCAAACACTAAATAAATGAATATTTTTACTGTCAATTAAAAAATTCCATTTTAACAAATCCCAAAGAGCTGAAAAAACTTTCCTAAAACCAGAAATTGTGAAATGTAATGTCCTTAACAGCTAACTACATTTTATGGCTAACCTGGCCTATAATCTGCTTAACTTGATTCTTGTACCTGTTTGTAATGGCAGTTTTCTTTTTATACACTCCAAAGGCACTCTTCACAGGTGACCCACAAGACTTGGAATTTATTGTGCTAACTTCCCCAATAAGGCCGTCAGCAACCTGAGCACTGCTATATCCTTGAGCCATCAATTCCTGACACACAGTGACAGCAATACCACTCCTGTTTAAAAAGCTGAAGAAGTTAGTTAAATAGTCCTGAAATTTTAACTCCTTTGGTAACACTGAGACTAAGATTCTGGTAAAAGACTATTCAGAGCAGCCACTAGATAGAATGTCACAGGGCTGGGTGGCCTGGCTAGAGACCTAATTCTAAGCACAGATTCAATCTCCCATTTCGAAATCCGTACCTGCACAGGGTGTGTCCTTCTGAAAAACTTGGGAAGGAGTATAGGTTAACAGTCTTTCTCTCCACCCAAATCTCTAGCTCACTGGCATTTTCCCCTTATTGTGCTTGAAACTCTCATAAGCCTGCAGTTCCTTCCTTGTTTGAGAGAGCAAACATGGCATGCTATAATCCCAGCACTACAGCAGGCTGAGGCTGAAGGTTGGCAGGTTCACCTAGCCCAAGCAACTTCTCCATTTAGCAAGACCATCGAAAAGAAAAGAAAAGGACAGGACAGGACAGGACAGGACAAGACAAGACAAGAAAAAAGGCACAGGGCTGGGACTGTAGCTCGGTGTGAAGGCTAAAAAAAAAAAACCCTAAACCAAAGAAGTCTGAGCCAAGTGCACAAATAGCTATATTACATTATTTTTTAATCAAGTAGTAGTATATTATTTTCTAATCAAGAATATGCAAATAAAATAATGCCACTAAAACCAAAACAGAGCCTTTAATTGAAATAAGATGTAACTTGATCAATCATTACAAGTGTGTTTACTTTGCTATTAGGAGTGACAAAGCTAAAGTCCCGATGAACACTATTCTAGTGGCAAAGGGAAAAATCAAATGGAAAAGCAAATGAATGCTGTGAATCAAAAGGTTCAGTTCAAGTGCACCTGTGGACAACAGGTCTCTACTAAAAATGAAAGCAAGAGCCAGCTAGTTGTGGTGGTGCACACCTGTAATGCCAGCACTGAGGAGGCTGAGACAGAAGGATCACTGAGTTTGAGACCAGCCTGGGTTACAAAGTGAGCTCAAAGACTGCCACAACTGCAGTGAGACTTTCTCAAAGACTGCCCAAACCCCTCACCCCCTGCAAAAAATGAAAGCAAGTCATGGCTGGGAGTGGAGCTCAGTGGTATACAGCAATGGCCTAGCATACGTAAGGCCCTGGGTTCAGTCCCCAGTACAGCAAAGGAAAAAAAGTAATCAGTATTGTCTTCTGAATTCTTCATGTTACCTTTCTTCTCCTCACACAAGAGGAAAAACCAGGAAATTTCAGAGACTGTATGTGGGAAAGTTTTTTGTTTTTGTTTTTTTAATAAATTTTTTTTTAAACTTTATTTCTGTTATGGCCAGCTCAGTCTGCCCTGGGGGTGAGAATGGCGTAGCAAGTGGTGCCAGGAATCGAATCATGGTCCCTGCAGTTGCCTAAGCAGGGGCTTTACATTGCTGAGCTATCTCGCCAGCCCTATGTGGGAAACTTTTGCAAGTGTAAATTAGATCTCATTAGTGCCACAATGGCAGTCAGCATCATTCTTTAGGAATCTGTAATGGGGGTAGTATCTCACTAATGCACAGGTACTTAGTCTCAAAAACAAAGCTACCTTTTAAAAAAGCTTTTTTCTTGTAAGTTAGTAGATTTATACACATTACTAACTGAATTTTTAACAGCCAAAATTGTACAGTCCTGAGCTAGTTCCAAGTAAAGCAAATTCTTCATTGGAGCACTGTGTTCTTGAGACAAGGTCTTGATATAGTTCATGTTGCCTTGAACTCACAGTGTAGCCCAGGATGGTCTCAAACTATTTTCCTGCATCCCTCTCCTGAGTGCAGGAGTCTGTACAGAAGAGGAGAGCACAGTACAACTGTGGCTGGAGGCACATTCTTTGAAGGCCAGGCTCCAAGATATAGACTGATTAGATCTATATACTTCCAAGGAATCAACAATATTGATACTACCTAGCCCAATAATGTCTAGGTAGGCATCAGTCATCTGGGTAGGTGTCCAGGGCCTATTCACTCAGCTCTTCTTTCTTTTTTTTTTTTTTTTGGTACTGGGGATTGAACTCAGGACCTTGTGCTTGCCAGGCAGGTGCTTATTCTTCTGTGCTAGCTCTCTGGCCCCCTCCCTTGTTCTTTCCTGTACATTTGATCCATGACTTCTCCATAGACCAATACAGTATTACATTATTATTGTAAAAATACTAGTTGATCATAGTTTTGTCCCACCTTGTACCCACCTCCTGATTTTGGTCTATTAAACTTCCTTTGAGGCCTGGAATGGTGGTGCATACTTATAATCCCAGCATTAAGGAGACTGAGGAGGACTGTAATGATTTCGAGGCTAACTTGGGCTACATGGTAAGTTCAAGAACAGCTGAAATATGTAGCTAGACCCTGTTTCCAAAAAGAGAAGTGGGCTGGTGAGCAACCTGTATTGTATCATACACACCCCCACCCTGGTCTATCTCTCCCTCCATAAAATTTCCTATATTTAGCCTTCTTTGTACCTTAGAATTTATTCTTCGATTTCAGGGAACACAGGCATCTAACAGGCTGAGGGGTACATTTATTTCCCCTGTATCATTGACTCCAAGGTTTAAACACCGAGTTACAATTCCAGACCAATACACATACACACATACGCACACCCCCCCCCACACACCGTCTTAACTATGAACAATATACGGGGGGCTCCAACTTGAGATCTTTCATCCTCCTTCCTCAGTCTAGAACAGTGCTGAGACAACAGGGCATGCGGAGCTACACTCTGCTGCTTGCTTACAGTTGCCAAAGGAAAATTTTAGTAGTGTACCACCTGGCTCGCATATTTGTGCTGGACTGCTGAACCCTGAGCCTTTCTTACCTGGCTATTGAACTGAGGAGAACACCCACCCCCCTCAGCTATGAAGATTCAGTGAATCAAGGCAGGTTAAAAACTTAAGCCACATTTCCTATTCGGCACCACAGAGCTCATGCCCAAGCAGGGGCCTGCGCCAAGACGCTGAGAAATGGAGGGAGCGGGAGGTCACCTGACTTCAGCTCTTTAGTATTAACATCTGGAGGACGCGCCCCCCTCCTCTAAATAAGTGGCCGTCCGCCCCTCGGGGTGCGGGGCTGGAGTGCTGGGCCTGAGAACGGGTGCCCGGCAGGGCCCCGGGAGGCTCCGAGGCCCGCGCGTGCCAGCGGCCCGCGTGGGGACGGCGCGAGAGACAGCGCCGGCTGCGGCCCCGCCACCTACCTGCGGCGCCGAGTCCCCGAACGCCGCGGCCGCAGCAGCGCCTGACACCAACACGGTGCCCGCTCCTTCCGCACAGCCCGCCGGCTCCCGCTCCATCGTTGTCGCGGCCACTGGGCTGGTGGTGAGACAGAGAAATGGCCGATAAACCCAGTTCCATCCTCCGCCTCTCCGCCCAGTAGCTGGCGGAGCCTGGCGGACGGGAAGAGGGACTCAGGCGGCAACGCCCCGCTGCGCCCCACCCTGCCCCGTCACGTCACCGGGCAGCGGCCGCCGGGCCGAAGGGCGGGGCCGAGCGGAGTGGGCGGGGCCACCCGGTGGGCGGGGCCACACAGAGGAGCCGGGCCTCGCCGCACCGACCAATTCGAGGGCCCGGCGCCCCGCAGCGTAGGGAGTCCTAGCTTCCTTTTTGCGTGGAGTAGCTGGGGAGGAGCCTTCTGTCGAGTCACTTTCGGCCAGGCGGGCTTCAGGAGCTTGCAGTCCCGCCTAGCACCTTCTGCGACCTCGAGCCTCTTATCTGCACCTGCGCCTCGGTGCGCGGATTGGGAGACTAGCGCTGACCCGCCAATGGCCCGGCAGTTGCCCTTCAGGAGCATGGTTTCTGCGTGTGTAAAGCGAAGACAGCTGCGCGGTGGGCATCAAACAGCTGGCGTTGAGATGGGGTTGCGGAGCACGGGAAACGTGTATCTCCAGTTCCTAACGTGGATGCCAGCCCAGGCAAAGTACCCTTGGGCCAGCCTCTCATTTGCAATCTCAATACAGAAGAGGCTGAGGCGGGAGGCCTGCTGCTAGCTCGAGTCTAGCCCGGGCTACAGGGTGAGACAAGGCCAATCTGAACTACATAGCGAGACGCTGTCGCAAAACAAAAAGCAAAATCCTCGAGCTGAGTGTGCTGGCACACACCTATAACTCCAGCTACTCTACCGCTTTCCGTGGCATGAACTTCCATTCCCTCTTCCCAGGTGGATCCGAAGTCATTGTTCATCTCCCCACCTCTTTTCGCGGTAGGGATGAGTCTCATTCCCAGGGATGAGGCGGGGGCTGTCCTACGCTACCTTTTCTCTACAGTCGGGGACCTTGTACCGCTGAGCTATAGTCCTGACCTGAGTCCATTTCTTAGTACACTGAAAATTCAAACTGAAAGTAATGTTTCCTAAAAACAGTAATCTTAATACAACTATGCAATTGAAGAACATTTTATTACAAATGACAATTCAACATAAAAGCATGCAATCTCATTGGTTTTATTTGGAGCATTTATATTTTTATCAATATTTATAAACTCTCATAGCTCAATTAAAAATGGGCAGAACACTGCAATTGCAGAACATTTGACTGTGTATGCATCGGCTTCCTCTTAGTCCAAAGAGAAGAATTTTCTTTTCCTTTTTTCTTTTTCTTTCTTTTCTTCTTAGCAACATCAACAGGGAGGTGGGTCATGCCCACATACTGTGCTCTGTAGAACTATTGTGAGGACAATATGCAATGTGTCAACTTTTTAAAAAAGAAAGGGGAAAAGAAAGAAAAAAAAAGTAATGTTGATTGAATGTGTTAATGTTTAATTGTTTGATCAATCTTATATACCTATATCTATTAATCCAAACCGACCTGATGATGAAAATATGTAATATAACCATTGTTAAATTTATACAATAAAAATATTAAATCAAAAAAGTGGGCAGAACATGCCATGTTTCCCCCCCTCACTTTGTAATATCACTACTGTAGCACCGTGACAAAAATAAATTCAAATATAATCCCTAGAAAACCTAACAATGCTATACAGTGGTACTTTGGCCCGTGAATTAAATTCTTTTCGCGACTCTGGCAATTTAATATTTTTTAAATTATTATTTATTCATTTGTTACAGGGTCTTCCTATGCAGCTCGATCTCATAAGTGATCCTCCTGTCTTAGCCTCTCCAGTGCTGGGAGTACAGGCATGTGCCACCACACATGGCTTCTGTAGCCAGCACAGTGCAGCCAGGGTGCAGCCAGGGTGCTGGGGCTTGCACAGCATGCAGCACTGGGGATCAAACTTGGGATCTTGTGCTTCCTGTGAATATGCTTATCTTCTCCCAGCCCCTGTTATTCTTGTAATTCGACTGCAACCAGAATCATGGGACCGATTAATTTCATGAATCAAGGTACCACTGAACAAAGAGCTAGAATAATACACTTGGATCTGCTCATATCCATGTAAGGTGAACAATGAATAAGAATTTGGTAAGCAGCAGGAGTGTTCGCAAAATAAACTTTATCTCTTTTGCACAGCACTCATATAATATATATATTATATACATAAAGTATTTTTCAAGTTGTCCTACCCTTCAAATGGCATCCACATCCTCTTTTTTTATTTTTTATGTATCTCGTATAGGGTCTGACTATGCAGCTCCTACTCATAGGGATCCTCCTGTTTTCAGCCTCCCCAGCGCTGGCATTACAAGCATGTGCCACCTTATCTGATCTTACCTGTTTATTTTTAAGGATATATTTTCACACACAATGATGCACATGAGCTGGGTAAAGTAGCCCATACCTGTGATACCAGCTACTCAGGAGGCTAAGGCCAGCTGAACACCACAGCAGGACTCCATCTCAAATAGGAAAATTAAAAAGCACAAGAAAAGCACAGAAAGATAAAAATTAAAATGTCTTTTTGGGGCCGGGGAGATAGCTCAGTGGCTCAAGTGCCTGCCTGGCAAGTGCAGGGTCATGAGTTCAAACCCTAGTCTCTCCCCCCCCCCCCAAAAAAAAAAAACCTCGCTAGAAAGAAAAAATGTCTTTTTGTTGATTTATGCATAAAGAAAAAAAATCAATTACTAAGTATCCATAGTGGCTTCACTGTGGAATGCACAATACAGGAACTGAGTTAAGAGCTTTCCTGTATGACCTCTTCTCCCTCACAATAACCCAGGTACTACCAACAGCACAGGTCAGGCAACAAAGTTGAGACAGTAACTTGCATTAGGACAGTTTGCAAATGGTACAGTCAAGATTCAAACCTAAGCAGTGCCCTGCAGGACACTGAGAAAACCTCAGCTACTCAGGCTGAGGAAGAGGATCACTAGAGTCCAGGAATTTAAGCCCAGTTTATTATTATTATTATTGTTATTATTATTATTAGTGTTGTTGTTGCTGCTGTTGTCTTTTTGAGACAGGCTAGCAGTTCAGGCTGGCCTTGAGTTCACTTTGTAGCCTAGGTGGTCTTGAACTCCCAATGATACTCCTTTTTCAGCCTTGAGTGCTGGGATTACAATTATGTGCCACCACTCGTGGCTCACACCCAGTCTAGAACATAGCAATGCCCTGTCCTTAAAAAAAAAAAAAAAAAAGAAAAACAATCAACTAGTCCTTGTAGTACACACCTGTAATCCTAGCACTCAGGAGGCTGAGACAGTAAGATGGTTGAATATGGCATTAGGCTGGGTTACATAGCAAGTTCAATATCAGGTTGAACTATATAGCAAAACCCTGTCTTAAAAAGCAAAACAATAATATTGATCTCAAAAGATCTCATCAGTCAGGGCAAGATAAATCACATACTGTTTGGGGGGTGGGGTTTTTTGTTTTTTGGTTTTGAACTACATGGTCAAGGCTGGTCTCAAACTCATGATGGAGCCAGGCCAGCCTTGAACTCAGTCTCCCAGGTGCTGGGATTGAATATATGTACCACCACATCTGGTTCATTACTTGACACAATAAAAAGAGAATTGCACAAAAAAAAACCTCACAACTTTTTATCAGATAGTGTAAAAAACGTGCAGCTCTATTTTTGTAGCAATTCTGTACAAACTGCTATTATCCCTTAGATGATTTCCCAAGATCAGGAAGTACAGGTCTATGAACATATCCAATAAAATGGACCATCTCTTTTGGGTCAGTGAGGAATGTTTCCTTTTCCATTTATAAAAGCTCATAAAAAGCAAGCAAGCATGACTCCTAAAATGTGTACATATGCAATCTTTATATGATATATTCTTCATGGTACATAGGCCCTTTCTCTGAGAACAGGGCATAAAACTTCAAGATACTGAGGAGATAGCTCAGCAGCATAAGCACCTGCCTGGAAAGTGCAAGGTCCTGAGTTTGATCCCCAGTCCATATATAAAAAAAAATCTTTTGAGATACTTCAAGAAAACTAAGCCACATACATACACACTGTGAGGCCCACATACTTCCTCTAGGCAGAACAAGCTCCTTGCAGTAGCCTCCAAGGAGCCCAAGGCCCAGGCAGCAGAGCTTCTTGCCAGGCTCATGTGCATTATCCATTATAGGCAGGCACTATTAAGCAGCTTCTTGGCTGTTTTCCATTTATAATCAATACCAAAACACACTTTCAGATTAATAAAATAACACTGAAGCCAAGTGATGCCAAAAGATACAATATTGCTCTCCGGATAAAAGAGACAAACAATAATGAAAGATGCCAAGTGCAAGAATTTATATGGAAGCAAACACCACATTGACCAGTCTACAGAGTGTATTTTCACATTTATTTATTTGTTTATTTAGTACCAAGAATCAAACTCAGGACCTTGTGCTTGCCAGGCAGGTAGTTATTCCACTGAGCTATCTTCCCAGGTCCTCATATTTTTGCCTTTAAAGTAGGTCAATGCAATGGGTCTGGGCCTAGAGTCTTAGGTAAGCAGTTAGTCAACTTGAAACACAAATTAAACAGCAAAGTGTAAGGAAAACTCAGCAAAATTTCACATTGCATCAATTAACTACTTTTACTACAATAACATTCTACCAGCTGAACAACTGATCTACAAGTCTAATCCTTCAGCATCTGAGATGTAGATTAATCATTCTTCTAACTCATGGCTCAACAGCAAAGGAGAAATTAAATTCAAGATTAATAGAACAACCTAATTTTCAATATGTGGTAAATGGAACAGAATTTTAAAGATTATTTAGTTTCCAATCCAGTGAATACCAATGAGTTGGGTATGGTGATCCGTTCCTAAATGCCCAGCAATGAGGAGGCTGAGAAGTGGGACGCTCAAGGCAGAGGCAGTTTGAGACCAGTCTGGACTACACAGTGAATTCAAGGCCAGCCTAAAAGACTTAAGTCTGAGTGGCTGGGGAGATAGTTCAGCATCAAAACACCTTCATAGCAAGTGCAAGGTCCAGAGTTTGATCTCCAGTATTGGAGGGAAAAAAAAAAAAAAAAAAAAAAAAAAAAAAAAAAAAAAAAAAAAAAAAAAAAAAAAAAAAAAAAAAAAAAAAAAAAAAAAAAAGAAAAGAAAAGAAAAAGGAAACAATCCCACTGATAAAAGGAAATCTTCCTGATATGAACTGTGACAATGGCGATCTGGTTTGAATATACTAATGTTCCTAGGTTTTAAGAAAGATCAATAACTACACACACTTAAAAGAGTTTTTTGATATAGGACCTCACTATGTATTCCAGGCTGCTTTAAACTTATTATGCAGCCCAAAGTGACCTCGAACTCTTCAAGGACCCTATTGCCTCAGCCTCTCAAATGAGATGATTACAGGCATGTACCACCAAACCTGTCTACACTTCATTGCTATTTAACCATGACTTTTTACTAAATAAATTTTTGAGCTCATTTAAATTCTTAGCTGTTTTCTTTACTCAAACAATGAAATACTTCCTTTTACTGTTGTTATGGTCTGTGTCTAGATGCTCCCCAAAAGCCTCATGAAGTCATGGGGTGGGTACTTTTCAGAGGCAGCTACATCTGGAGTGTGTGGTGCTAAAATCAAGGGTGTGTGATTACCACATCACTGTGCTCACTAGTCTGGCATCATTCTGGCTAGGACTGAGAGTATGAATGCTGTACCTGGCCTAGGACAGGCAGCTGATGTACAATAAAAGGGACAGAGGAGGTCTGTTTTGATCCTTGTTGCTTCTGACCACATTAACTATTACTCCTCTGTGATGTGTCTATGCCATTCCACCCTGCCTCAGAGCCAGTTGACTATGGACTGAAACCTCCACAATTGTGAGCTAAACATTTTCTCTTGCCAGGTGTGGTGGCTCACGCCTGTAATCCTAGCACTCGGGAGGCTGAGGCAAGAGGACTGGTGCGAGTTCGAGACCAGCCTGGGCTACAAAAGTGAGCTTAAGGCCAGCCTCAACCACATAGTGAGACCCTGTCTCAAAAAGAAAAAATTTTCTCCCTTAATTTGTGGGTGTTGGGTATTTTTGTCTCAGCAGCAAGAGAAAAGTAACTATAACAACCACATGTATAAACCAAGTTGAGTTTCTTCACATTTTTATTTCAAATGTTTTGATACATTTTTTAATAAAATGTCTATATGTACTAGAGCTACTTATAAGAGATATTAATTTGAATTTATATTATATTGTGGTCTACTTTTTTTTTTTTTTTTTTTTGTCTTTTTGAGACAGGGTCTCGCTATGCAGTTCAGGCTGGTCCTGAGCTCACTTTTGTAGCCCAGGCTGGTCTCGAACTCGCACCAATCCTCCTGCCTCAGCCTCCCGAGTGCTGGGATTACAGGCGTGTGCCACCACGCCCGGCATGTGGTCTACTTTTTTAAAAAAATTATTCTTTTGTTTTTTATTTTTTTTTCTTGTTTCAGAACTTTTGTTTATTTATTTTTATGGCCGGCTCAGCCTGCCCTGAGGGCAAGGCTGGCACAGCATGTGGTGCCAAGGATCGAATCATGGTTCCTGCAGCTGCCTGCAGGTGCTTTAGGCCACTGAGCCATCCTGCCAAGCCCCCTGTGGTCTACTTTTAAAATCTCTTTAAATATGCTGATATACATCATATAGAATTTTAATCCCAGCAAATTTTATAGTTTTACTGCCGTCTGTCAGTGCTCACTGATACCATTTCCCATCCAAGTACTAACCAGGCCTGACACCGCTTAGCTTCCAAGATCAGACAAGATCAGGGTGAGATGACCCTAGACTCACTGGTAATGTTTCTTTTTAGTTATGTGCCATTACAATTCTATTCACGGTTAGTATGATTTTATTGCATATCAGAACCTAGGATTTTATCTTACATTATAATATACTCTTCATTTGCACAAAATAATGGTTTTAGGTAATACTTACTGTAAGGTTCCTTCTTCTGGCACAAAAGAAGTGGGAGAAAAGTAAAGAAATCCTTTATTGTTCAGTGCTCAGGAGGGCTGCCAAAGAGAAGCATAGCTCCTCTGAAGAGGAGGCAAAGAGGCAAAGGATTTACGCTGCTGGGTTGGGGGTGGAGTCTCCATGGGCAGTAAGGTGTCCTAATAGGTGTTGACTGGGGAAGGCTTGGACTGTGTGTGTAGGGGGAGAGTCTGCCATTAACTGGGGGAAGAAGATTAAAGTCAGTCTAGGAGCGGCACTTTGGTTCTGGGATCCCCACGCCATGCTGGCTGGCTACCATGATGACCTGGCAGACCTCTGCATGGGTGCAGACCCACCACTTATTACATGATCAAAAAAGTACTTAAACTTTCCTCATAAAACTGCCATATATATAGATGTATATTGGATACATATATCCAAATATACTTTCAGAAGATTCACACCACATTTACGTTGCTAATCTAACCTCTTTTGGCTTTGTAGTTTGTAATTTCTAGCTTTATTTTTGTTTTATACTTACATATGCACTAAAAGTTTAAGGAAGCTCTACTTAGGTTTATGTTTGCATATGCTGAGTTAACATAATACGATTAAGGAATTCAATACTGCACAGTATTAAGAGTTCAGATATAAAAAGGCAAGAGGCAATTTTGAAATAATGAAAATAAGGTGACCTGGCGAGTACAAGGTCATGAGTTTGAGACCCAGTCCCGGAAAAAAAAAAAAAAAAAAAAAAAAGAAAGTGAAATGTTTTCAAATTAACAGAAAAAAGAAATGGTAGCTGAACTAGATATTCTAGACCTTTAGCTGTGCTTTGTCAATGTTAATTTTAACTTCCTAAAAATAAATTTACATTAGACATAAATTTTTTTTTTTTTGGGGGGGGGGACCAGGGTTCGAAATCACGACCTTGCACTTGCCCAGCAGGCACTTGTGCCTCGGAGCTATCTCCCCAGCCCCAAGACATAAAAATATTAAATCCTATACTGATGCCATAAGTTATTATGATCAGTGGTCTTTTAATTCTTTTTGACCAAAACTTAAAAATGAAATTTGAAAAAAATCACCAAAATGCACATATCAGAAAAATGCATACTCCTAAAAGGTGATACGCATGTTTCATTAAGAACTAACATGAAGGACAATATTTTCCCCTAGCTAACCCTTGTTATAACATTTCTACAGAATGTTACTTTTACTTTGATGTAATATCCTTTAGGAGTACTTCAGTTTTCATCTCGCCAAAAAATATTGGTGGAATAAAAAGTCTTTGCCCAAGTAAACAAGAAAGTCATTAATATTTTATTATTCCAGGGCTGGTCAAATAGTTCAGCAGATTAAAGTGCCTCGAAGCAGGCGCAGGGGCCAGGAGTTCAATTCCCGAGCCTGCTGTGCCAGCCCTGCCCCCAAGGAGCACTGAGATGACAAATGAGACCAGGTGTGGTGGCACGTGCCTGTAATCCCAGCTCTTGGGAGACTGTAAACAGGTAGATCCCTATGAGTCTGATCTAGTAGTGAGACCCTTCCTAAAAATACAAATACAAAAATAGTAATAATAATAACATATATATATATATGAATATATATATAATTTTTAAAAGAAACTTTCGCATATAAGATCTTTTTAAGATACATCAATCACAGAAAATCAATGATCAAGCTGGGCATGGCGATACATGACTTAACCACAGAAGCTTGGAGACTGAGATTGCAAATTCAAGCCCAACCCGGGCACTTACTGACTTAACAAGTCTCAAAAAAAACTGTAAAAGGGGTGTGGCTCAGGGCAAAGTCCTTGGGTTTCACTTCCAGGACAACGAGGATGATGATGAAGACAAGAATAAAGAATAATATGGAGGAGGAGAAAGTGGAGGAAGAGAACAATACAGAAGACAAATGCCAGTTTATTTTTGTTCTTTTGTCTTCCTGTGAATCAATGCTCAATAGGTATCAGCTCATCCTAAGCTAAAATACATGTAACACATTTAGCTACTACCTTCATGTCATAGATAAGGTAATCATTCTAGTATTTTCAATTAACCCTATCTTTTTTCTTTTTCTTTTTGGAGACAGGGTCTCAGTATAAAGTTCAGGCTGGCCTTGAGCTCACTTTGTAGTCTGGGCTGATCTTGAACTTGCAGCAATCCTCCTGCCTCAGCCTCCCAGGTGCTGGGCCTATCACGTTTTATAAGCCATAATTGTAGACTAGCACAGTGATGTTCATCTATAAAACCAGCTACTCAGTAGGCTAAGGTAAAAGGATCACTTGAGCTTGGTAGCTGGGGGTCAGTTTGGGTAACTTTCTAGAGACAATTTAAATGATCCGTGCAGGGGGCCTGGCGGGATGGCTCAGTGGTCTAAAGCGCCTGCTTGGGAAAGCTTGGGTGGCTTCAGGGACCACGGTTCGATCCCCAGCACCACATGCTGCGCTAGCCCCGCCCTCGGGATGGGCTGAGCCAGCCATAAAAATGAGTGAATAAACAAAGGTTCTGAAACAAGAAAAAAAAAAAAAAAAAAAAAAAAAAAAAAAAAAAAAGAAAAAAAGAAAGAAAAAAAGAAGAAGAAGAAGAAAAAATAAATGATCTGTGCAGCAATACAAGGTAATTAATAACCAGATTAAATAGGCTGTCTCTTTCATTATTTTTTTCGGGTAATACTTGGGATTGAATCCAGCCTTTAATTGATATAAGTCCTAACCCTTTCATTATATTTTATTATGAGGCAGGCTCTTGCTAGGACAACTGTCACCCAGGCTTGCCTTGGACTTTCGATCCTCAGGTCTCAATTCCTATAAAGCAGGCATGTGTCACCATACCCAGCTTATTATTAATATGCAACACTATCAGCCTCATAATTTCCCACTATCTTCCATAGAAAGTCCATATATTAGCTGTTATCAAAGTGTATCAATTTCTTCAAATAGGTTTTTAGTCCATATGAATCACAACTTTAAAAAGTAGTCATTAACTGAGGAGATTTGACCTGGAAAGTGCAAATGATGAAAGTTTTGTTAGACAGGTCTTGCTTTAGCTTACACTTGGTCACTCAGCAGAAAAGCTTAATTACGAGGCATAAAATGCAGAGCTAGATTAGTACAATGAGCTGCAAGAAGCCTAAATCAACAGCCCTCAACATTGCCAGTTTCACCAGTAACCCACTGCAATTATGAAACATTGGACTATGTATACATCTACTT